>VDFB02281492.1:1003084312-1003100291 GCA_007258455.2 Sequoia sempervirens | reverse complement strand
TCAACCTTAAACCCACAACCCTGAAACCCTTCAAAAATAAACCCTAAACCCTCTACCCTCTATCCTCAACCCTAAACCCTTACACCAAAAACCCTTAAACCTTCTACCCTCTACCCTCAACCCAGTACACTAAACAAACAACCCTAAAGGTCCTTAGCCATATACCCTCAATTCTATCTCTCTCTCACTCACTCATTCCTATCTCTCTCCCATCTACCATTATTCCTCTACCCTTTACCCTTAATAGTTAAACACTCTACCCTCTACCCTTAAACCCTCTACACTCAACCCTAAACCATAGACCCTCTGCGCTAAGCCCTAAACCCTTAAACCCTAAACCCTCTACCCTCAACCCACAAACCTTAATCCCTCTACCCTTAAACCCTCTACCCTCTACCTAATCCTTCAACCATATACCCTCAAACCTATACCCTCAAACCTAATCCTTAAACCACATACCCTAAACCCTCCACCCTCAACCCTTAACCCTCAACCCTCAATCCTTTAACCGTAAACCCTTAAACCTTCTACCCCATACCCTCAACCCAATACCCTATAAACCCTTAAAAAATCAATTCTAAACCCTCAACACTTAAACCCTAAACCCTTAAAACCTCTACCCTCTACCCTCAATCCTCTACCCTCTACCCTTAACCCTAATCCCTCAACCATTAAACCCACTTAGTAAACTCTCTACCCTAATCCCTCAACTCTCTTGACCCTTAATCCCTCAAACCTTAAACCCTAATCCTTCAACCCCTATACCCTCTACCCTATCCAATGGAATCTCAACCCTAATCCCCCAACCATATATCCTCGATCCTCTACCCTCAACCTTAAACTCTCAACCCTTAAACTGTCTACCCTCTACCCTCTACCCTATAAAATTTTAAACACGCAACCATAAACCCTAAACCCTCAACCCTTAAACCCTAAACCCTTAAACACTCTACCCTCTACCCTCGACCCTAATCCCTCAACCCTTAAACCCTTAAACCCCACTTAGTAAACTCTCTACCCTAATCCCTTAATCCCTCAACCCTTACACCCTCTACCCTATACACTGGACCCTCAACCTTAATCCTCCAACCCTATACCCTTAATCCTCTACCCTCAACCTTAAACCCTCTACCATCTACCCTTTACCCTATAAACCCTTAAATACTCAACCCTAAACCCTAAACTCTAAACCCTTAAACCCTCTACCCTCTACCCTTAATCCTCTACCCTCTACCCTCAACCCTAATCCATCAACCCTTTAACCCTTTAACCCACTTAGTAAACTCTCTACCCTAATCCCTCAACCCTCTTGACCCTTAATCCCTCAACCCTTAAACCCTAATCCCTCAACCCATATACCCTGTACCCTATACATTGGACCCTCAACCCTAATCCCCCAAGCCTATACGCTCAATCCTCTACCCTCAACCTTAAATTGTCAACCCTTAAACCCTCTACCCTTGACCCTATAAACCCTTAAACACTCAACCCTAAACCCTAAACCCTAAAACCTCAAATCTTAAACCCTAAACCCTTAAATCCTCTACCCTCCTCTACCCTTAACCCTAATCCCTCAACACTTAAACCAACTTAGTAAACTCTCTACCCTAATACCTTAAACCTCTTGACCCTTAATCCATCAACCCTTAAACCCTAATCCCTCAATCCCTATACCCTCTATCATATACATTGGACACTCAACCCTAATCCCCCAACCCTATATCCTTAATCCTCTACCCTGAACCTTAAACCATGAACCCTTAAACCTTCTACCCTCTACCCTCTACCCTATAAATCGTCAAAAAATTAACCCTAAAACCTAAACCCTAAACCATCAACCCTGAAACCCTATACCCTTAGACCCTATACCCTTAGACCCTCTACAATCTATCCTTCATCATCTACCATCTACCCTCAACCCCAATCCCTCAACCCTTAAACCCTTAAACCCACTTAGTAAACTCTCTACCCTAATCCCTCAACCCTCTTAACTGTTAATCCCTCAACCCTTAAAACCTGATCCCTCAACCCATATAACCTCTACCTTATATATTGGACCCTCAACCCTATACCCTCAATCCTCTACCCTCAACCCTTAAACCCTCTAACCTATACCCTATACCCTATTGAACCATCAATTTGTGATTTTTCTATGGACTTCTCTTGCACTCTTAAGATATTTCACCTAAAAGGAGAGAGATAGAACCCTAACATTGAGGTGGTTCACTCAAATAAAGTAATGTACGAAGGAATTGAGACTAAATGCAATGATATTAATGCAACTAAGTTATGAAATTCATTGATTATGAATGCAAAACTAATGAAATATGTAATGTTTGAAAACATAGTAAGGTATGCAAGAATAAAATGAAACATGAAAAAAAAAAACTAAACTAAAAGAGGCTGAAAAGAGTACACCTGAGAATTGGATGTTAAGTCTGGAAGGATTTGGAAACTAGAAAAAATCATTGTAAATCACTAGTGGGACTCATTCACCACTGTTGGAAAATCAGTCTTGTTACTGACAAAAACACCTGAAACTACTTTCCGATAGTCAAGAACTAGATTTTAACAAAATCAACTTTTTCTACCCTTAGGTGGGACTCATTCGCCACTGACGGTGAATCAGTCCTCCTCCAAAATTCTATAAAATCAAAGGTCAAATCTTTAGTTCCAGATCTGCACTTGTCTTCTTGTCAGGTTGATGGAGTCAAATCTGTAGAAAATTGACTGTAGGTTGTCTCCAAGCTTGAAATAGGGTTTAGTTGACCTGAAACACTTTGTTGACTTGTTGTCCACTTTTCAACACCTAATTTCTTGATGAATATTCATACAAAAGTCTACAAACACACATGCAAAAGGGGAAAAATGGTTAAGGGTTAGAGTATAGGGATTTTCCTTGGTCAAATCCCACTTTGGTAATCAAACCCTTAATAAAGAAATGAAATGAAATGAGCAAGGAACGATGAATAAAATATTGGGAATTAGTGTTCACATAGGTGTTATAAATTAGAGTTTATATGAGTTAGTGAATACATGTCATAGTATTAAGTTGTTGACAAACAACTTAATATTATTGGTAGGAGACATATGATAGTTATTTATTATGTTTTGTTGTAGTTTTTTATGTAGGTAATAGGTTGGTGGTACATATGGGTTTACATTGAGTTTTTAAAACAACTCAATATATTTAACAAAGTTGTTGTGGGATTTTCCTATAAAATAGGATTTTAGAATCCTATAAATATGAAAAGAATTTGAATGAAGAATTAGGAAAACATAATATTGTGTTGTGTGCTAAATTTTCTCTCATTTTTTGATATGGTATTAGAGTAGTAGATTATGTGCCTATTATTTTGTGAGGAGACGCCTCCAATTCAGACAATATGATAGGAGTTTATGATACCTATTCTATTATCTTTATAGTCTCCAGTAAAAATTGTTTGTATTTCATTTGGCTTAGATCGAGCATTACCATCTTGAGTGACTCTCACCACACTCTATTGTAACATGGGTTGAGCCATCTCAATCTATTTCGGGATTTTTGTGGGTGTTTGTATTCTTTGGCTCATATTTTTTTCTAGATCACATGGGTATTTGGGCTCCTCAGGGATCTTTGCATTTGATTTTCCCACTTTCAAATTACAAACCATTTGTTCTTTGTAGACTGATTTATAGGGTTGTGTGGTGTTGTATGTCTGTTGTGTGATTGGTTTGGCATTCAATTTGCTAAATCAGCATCACCATTCATCAGTGGTTTGAAGCAATTTATTTTGGTTTCACTATGTGAAGTGGCTTTCTTGACATGAAATTAATCTTGGATTGTGCATTGAATAATCTATTCGGCCTCAAATTTTCTAGGGTTTGAGAATCATAGAAAGGAGCTCACACTTGACAGAGTTAATTTTCTTGATTGTATCTCTACAGAGGAAGGATCGCTAGTTGGCTCAATTCAAATGTGAATATCCTGCTTGTGGACCCATATTTTTCCCACCTACCTAGCTCATATCTTGTGTATTGAGTTTGCAAAGCCCCCATTTTTTTAATTTAATTAGAAATTTTGGGTGTTCAACATTCTCATTCTTTTGTGTTAAGATCTTTGGCCCAGACCATTCATGAAGTGGTGAAATGTGAAAAAGCTACCGAGGATGATTCATATGTGAATTGTATAGTTTCAAATGCCTAGTCTCGGGGTTTCCAATTTGGACAATATTCTTAGCTACAACCATTCATTTTTTTGTTGGTATGGATAGAATCATTATCATTGTGATATATTTTTTAATTAGTGGTTGGAATTTCATTTTTTTGAGCCCTATCTAGAAGTTTCATTTATTATCTTCTAGTGATATTGGCATGGTCGTGTGACTCTCAAATCAAGCCTCTATTTTGTGGATCAACATTTGAGTTCATATTGGTCATTCTCTTCATTGTTCTATTTGCAGTGTGCTGACCTTTATTTATGATTACTAGCTCTTTGAATTTTTGGAAAGACTCACATTTTGTATATAAGGCCAAGGTTCATGTCTTAGAGAGCTTGACATTGTGGTCCGGTTATTTTGACAAAGACGGTTATTTTCAATAGGGTAAATAATGTCAATAAGCATCATAATAGTTGCCTCGTCATTAGAAATAGTGATAGAGTCCCTATCGTCTTGAATAAGCTTGCCCATGCCATGAGGCCATCACACAACCAAGGCTTTGAAGGAGGTTATGTACAACACCAAATTAAGGCATGAGTAGAGATCTCACGGTTAAGATATAATAGTTTTAATATTAGCTAATATAGATTTAGTGTTTTTAAATATATTGTTACTATGATAGTCAAGTTATATTATTTTGTTTAATATTTAGGGTCTATTATTAGTTCACAAATAAAATTAAAAATTAAAAAGTTGTAATTAGAGTGCATGATTGGTGGTACCCAACACTCCTTGTAAAAAGTTCACATCAAGGGGGGGAAGGATATATTCTTTCCTCACAACTGATGAAATGAGCCTCAAAAGAAAAAATTGCTAAGTAGAAAAAAAATTGGAGGTTCGAGGCACCAAAGGTTGGAGGATACTCAACAACCTCTTATTAGTCACTAGCAACGGGGTCGTAAATTGTTTTAGTGACAAAAAATACTTGTGCCAAAATGACTAAAGCCAAGATTGGTTTCCAGGTGGCAGCGGTAACCGTCTCATATCATTTGTGATTAGAGTGGTAATGATCTATAATGGTGGCTACATACACAAAAATGAGGGCTTGGTGTTCTCAAGCTTTGTATTTGTGATTGCATGTGTATGTCCCCAATCACATTTCTTGTTAGTTTGTGAATGGATGTGTTGGTCCCAATTCACAAGATGATGTAAGTGGTTGGATGTGTTTGTCCCCAATCACTATTATTGGTTATTTCTTAATGGATGTGTTGGTCCCCATTCACAAGATGACTAGATGTGTTTGTCCCCAGTCACAAGAGTTGGTGATTATGATTAGATGTGTGTCTCCCCAATCATAATTGTTGTGAGAAGAAGTGTATGTCCCTGTTCATGACCTTGTTTTTGGATATATGTGTTTTTCCCTATTGAAAATTGATGTAAGACCTTGGATAGATGTGTTAGTCCCTATCCTTGGTTGCATGGATAGATGTGTTTGTCCCTATCCTTGGATGGAAGTACTAATCATAGTGAGGCTAGTTCCACTATTGTTTGCCATGAGTAGATGTGTTTGTTCCTACTCTTATCTTATAGTGTTTGGTGAGCTACTGTGTGTGGTCATCAAGTATTGTGATGTAATTTCACCCCATGTTCACACTAAGTGGGGGTGTTTGGAATTAGTGTTCACATAGGTGTTATAAATTAGAGTTTATGCGAGTTAGTGAATAAATTTCATAGCATTAAGTTGTTGAAAAACAACTTAATATTATTGGTAGGAGACATATGCTAGTTATTTATTATGTTTTGTTGCAGTTTGTTATATAGGTAATAGGTTTGTGGTATGTATGGGTTTGCATTGAGTTGTTGAAACAACTCAATATATTTAGTAGAGTTGTTGTGGTAGTTTCCTATAAAATATAATTTTAGAATCCTATAAATATGAAAAGCATTTGAATGAAGAAATAAAAAAACATAATATTGTGTTGTGTTCTAAATTTTCTCTCATTTTTCTAATATAAACAACATGCAAATGTCCTAAACTCACCAAAAACCTTGTTGAAGAAGTTTGAAGATATGTCAATGGTTCCTCCAAGATGCTTGATGTTTGCTTGATTGAATGATGCTTGAATGCAATTGAATGCTTGAATGAATCAGCAAACGAGTGAACTTGATGAATGAATGGGGTTTGAAATGAGAAGAAAAAAACTTATTTATACACACTTATGCCCTAATAACCCAATAATACCTCATCGTAGGCCAACATAAGGTCTTTTTGAATAAAAAATTGAAAGGAATTTTGATTTATTTTGAATTTGGAGCCAAGAGGGACTCATTTTCCACCCATGGAAAATGGGTGCCACCTTGGGCTTGTAAGTGGGTGTCGGGAATTAACTTGCATTTAATGTTGTTTGTCGGGTTTACATTCAAAATAACACTTAATTAAGTCTTAAGAGTGCATAAAGGGGTCATATAAAGCATAAGAAAGGTATAAATAGTGATAACAAGCCTAAAAAAGCATGAAATCTTGTTACAAGACTTTACAACAATTTAAAATAGGACTTGATAAGTGATGAAAGGGTGATTTTTAGGTGAATTGTAATAAGAAGAGTCTAGAAGAGTGTAGAAATGTGTTACAACACTTCACAACACCTTCAAAAGATGTCATAATTTAAATGTTTAGGACCTAATGTGAATGCATAAGTCAGATTGCAACATTAAGTAAAAAAAATAGGTCAAGCATCACAAGATAAAGACCTAAATAACCATGAAAATGTCAATGATCCATTTTTCTATGGTACATCTAGCCCCCACTTTACTGAGAGGATGAACTTGCTTCAAACTCACACTAAAGTAGCCATGCATATCAAGAAGGATCCAAATGTAATTATGTTAGCAAGATGGAATGACAACAATCAAGAGGGATGACCAATCCCCCGGGATGAAGATCCCATGGAAAACTAAACATAAGAACAAAGAAACAAAAGTGAAATAGAAAGAAAGAAGGGAGAGGAGAAAGGAAAAGTTAGATCAAAGTTCAATCATTTTTTCAGCTAGTTGTGAATCAGATCTAGGTTGTTTCTCCAAAAATGAGAATGAATACTCACTCTTTGGTGACAGATGTCATGGTAGTCCACTGGGTGAGAAGAACCAAAAGGTGAAATACATATGCTAGTTGGTATGCACTCACAAACACATAGGTAGCTATAGGGAAAGTCGTGCCGCGAAATGGGCTTGATGTTTAACCATATCAAAGTTATATCTCCTGATAACTTTAATAGGGTGCCACAAAGGAAAATGTAAGTTCATGCTTCATGAGACAAGAAAAGCTTCGTATTCTTAGAAATCATGAACAAATGCAAAGGTACCACATGCATGAAAGTTGCGTTATGCAAGGTGGAAAAGATGTAAAATGTAAAATGCAAAAATGAAAAAGATGTTCAAAGGAGTCTTATTATGGTCATGCAAGGTTTGTCACTTAAGGAACATTGTGTCTAACATCTCCAAGAGAGGAACAATCAAAGAATAGTATATTCAGAACTTAGGGGATGCAATTTGTTGCATCAAGCCACCAAGAGGAATGTAATATGCTAAGATAGATCACACTTATGAAGGACATCACACCCAATGTCATCCACAAAGTGAAAAACACATTGTATGAAGTGACAAGGCTGCACTAAGAACCAAGAATGTGAATGAAGTGATGCCAATTTATGCCCCCCACTTTAAAGAAATTTCTACACACCATTTTGTGAGAAATTACTTGAACATAGGAAAGGGAAAATGCAAAAGGAAAAATCAAGACATGAGATCAATATTGGAAAGCCCCTATACCAAGTCATATGTTTCCAACTAAGGCCGCTTCATGTAAATGAAAAAGAGAACAAAGTAAAGGAGGGTTTCCCTCAAATAGGAACACATCAAACACATAAGGGATCTATGGAGTTGGGGTCAATATGTTCATTCCTGTAATGTTTTGATTAAAGAGCTTGAAATTGTCATCATTCCCCAAATACATAGAACTGGAAGAATGACACAAAAAGAGTGAAAAAAAAATAAAAACAAAGTATTTTTGGGTCAACATGGAAGAGACATTGCGGTCTCAAAACTTTGCATCATCCTATTGGAATCAAGGAACATTGAGAGGGGGTGAATCAATGTTCTATGAAATTTAACTTTATTAACTTGATAGTTAAACCACTTATAGCATTGAACTAAAAGAAAGATGCAAGAACACAAGGAAATCAACCATAACACCATAACAAAAATATTTTTACGTGGAAATCCTATTAGGGGAAAAACCACAGTGGAGATTAATCCACAATATGAATATACTCAAAATAAGTGTTTACAAATGGGGAATGCACATGCATTTAGGCACACTTCCTACAACTCACTGCTCAAATACAAAAGGCTTACTACCCAAAAGAAGAATCACTATCTTACAATCATAGATAGACAACTGGAGTTTATGAATTATGAGATAGAATTTTCTAATGCCTGATTATAGTTTTGGTTAAGCACATTGACAATATTCTTCACATTTTTTCTAATTTAGCTCTTGAAACTCTATCTGCTTTAATTTGAATCACTAATCTTTGTTCTACTGAAGTGAAATTACACACAGTTGATCTATGTTCCTTCTTAATTTTGCATTATATCACATCGCATCTCAAAATGATATGAATAATTGATTATATATATCCACAACTAGAGATTAGAACAACTACATGTCGACATTAACAAAATATGAAATGTGCACAAATTGTCAGCCCAATCCATAAAAAATTAACATTGCAAATCACTCAATGTAGGCCAAAACATAGTGAGGACCCAAAACAACATGTATCAAACATGAAACACCTTAAGCAATTATGCCTCAAATATCCGCAACACGCTACACTCAACTAGTCGACCTTTCTACACTGTTAGACTAAAAATCAATAAACCGGATTTTCTAACTTGCACACCAATCAATACAAGGCCTTATGATTCATATATAAGATAGTTCATACAACAAAATACCTTCCTTGAGATACAAAACAAAAAATAATAATAGGAAATTATATATGAGTCAATGTACACAACTTTGTCGGATGCCTTGTTTTAGTTTTGATAGTTAATACATATCTTCAATTTGACTTCCGACACAAGAAAATACTAAAGGATGGATGGGATTAATTATTAGGGTTTCCATAAATGACAACACCAAATGACTTGTTCAATGTCTCTTGCCAACAATCTCCCCCTTTGGCATTGATGGCAACACTTAGTGAAAAATGACTAAGTGTCAGAACTAGTACCAACATGAATACACTGCAATCCTCAAAACTTAAAAAAAAATTAATCACATCTCCCCCTGAGATGAATATGACATTTTTCACTTCCCCACACTCCCCCTTTGACATCAATGGAAAAGGTGGGAATCTATATACCAAAATTCATACCAAATTCCTATGAACAAATTGTATATGTACAAACATGCTTTCTAACTTACATGGACTGGAATATGTCTACAAAATTGTTCTTCAATAAGCTTAAACTAGTGTCCCAACCCTTTTTGATACTCTCCAAAACAATCATTTGGCCACATAATAGGTAGGATTGCATCTCTGCTAACTCAAGATTTTTCAAATCACTGACAACCATAGCATCCTATGCTTTCTTCAATGCACTAAGCATTGTCTCCATTTTAGGACCAATTTTCCCTCTGACCTCACATACCATTTCAATAATTATTCCTTTTTCATGCTTCAAAATTTTAATTTTTTCAAGAAGGGATATGACTTGACCTTCTTGCTACCCACATAAACAGTTAGATGATCAAAGGTTTGAGAAATATCTGCTAACTATTTCTCATATTCCTTAATTTTCTTCTCATTTACCTTAGTGAATTTTGACAAGGATAAGAATGACTTGTAGATATTTACACCCTTAGATAATGTGCCTTGAATGTTCTTTTCACAGGTAGTTAATAAGGATTTATCATTATCAATCATACACTTCAATCTACTAAACCTATTTGCATCAAATTCTTTTTGGACCTTATCCATAGCTAACTTTTCAAGAGACTCAAATTGAGTACTTACAAAGTTGATAAGTTTCTTCAGCTGACCAAAGGGAGAATTGGATGAGTCCTTGACATGTGTGAGCATGATCTTCTCCAAGATACCAGATGCAAGACTCAACAACTCACTATCCTCAATGTGAGATTTCAATATCTCCTTCATTGCCTTGGCCTGAGCAAATGATGCTACCTTCAACTTATGAATAGGAGATAGAGTGGCCAAGTTGATAGGAACTTCAGCCAATTCAGGGTCAAACTCTTCTTGTTGTTCTTCTAAAAACTTCTTTACTACTGTTGCAGTGTCTCTTTCTCCCATAGCAACTTCCTTTGCCTTAGCCTTCTTTTCTTCAATCATAGATTCTTGCTTGGCTTTGGGAATCTCTATTTCTTCAACTTTAGGAGCTTCAGTCTGCATGGAAATTTTAGTATCCTGCATATCTAGAGGATTCTGAGTGTCCTCAATTGTGTCTTCTTTCAATTCTTTAATATTAGACCAAACATCTTGAACCTCTGGACCGGATGGAACATTTTCATCATGGGTTTCTTCAGGGACAATGTTATATCTATTCTTCAACAAAACTACCTTAAGAATTTTCTCAGTGTCTTTTGCTACTTCCTCAGTCTGCTCGATCATAAGCTTATTCACCCTTGATTTGATCTTAAAATCATTTTTAGAATCATTGAGGATTTTCTTCATTTCTTCTATTGACATTACCAGACACAGATCAAAAAGTATGTGTTCTCTCATTTGTTCATCTTTAGCTCTTACATTAACTATCCTCATTTCTAATACTTCATATAACCATTTAGGTAACTATGAAATTATTTATATGAGAGTCATATTGAAAATATTCAAATATTTTATTGTGGCTTCTTAAAGAGTTCTCTGACCAGCACTATCAAAAGTGTCATACCATTCAGAAAGTAGTTGAGATCACCATCCTTAATTAAATATTTTTCCACTTCCTCTGCAGTCATACTTGATCTATCAGTTTTCACCTTTTTCTTTGCTTTCTCTTCACTAGATGGCTTGTCCTTAGAGACTTTTGATGCCTTTGTTCCCTTATGCTTGATTTCTCTTACTTCTTCATGTGATTTAGTTTCTTCATTATCTTCAACAACAATATAGACTCTTGTGCTTTTATCCTTCTTCCTCTTTCCTTCTCTTTCAGATGTCTTGACTTGAGCTTTCATTGGGCTTGATTTATTTGTAGGACCAGATGAGGGTGCAAAATTTATTTTAGATCTAGATCTAGTAGAGGATGTTTCCGAACTAGCTAACTCAGTTCTAGCAGGCTCTCCTTCTTTAGCTTATTCTCTTTTATTCCTAGCTTCCCTCATTGCTTCCACTGATATGCCAATGCTTTCTGCAAAAGCTTCAACTTCCTTTCTCACCTTCTGGACTATCATAGGCTTCTTTAGTTGTGTATGTTCTTGAATATTCTTCTCTTTAGAGGTACCAAACCTTTCTTATGTCGGATCCTGAGGTTTAATCAATAGGTATTGGGCATACAACTCCAAAATGTATTCTTCAACCTCATATCCCATAGGCATTATCCAGACTATTCTAGGTTTTGTTGCTTCCATTAAATACTCATCAATTTCAACCATGAAGCAAATGGTGTCCTTATATTTTTTCACAATAGATTTAGGAATCCTTTCCCTAGCTTGCATTTCACTCTAAAAGCTTTTGAAGTAACCCAAGATAGAAGTTTTGCTTGCTTTGTTATCACCAATTCTAAATAAAATATCTTTGATTTGAATAGCTACTGGTCTATCACCTTCCCATTGCACTTTACCAACTCCCAGAACTTCATTCATGAAGTAGAAGAATATACATAAAAAAAAAATTCCATACTTAAAAGAGTTCTTGTCTTTCTTTATTTTACCAAGATTTTCAATTAGTTGGCTCTGGAGTAACTCACATAACTCATATTCTACATTTTCCTTTATCATTTGATAAGTTGCATAGATTTCAGTACTAGACACAGTGTTATCCCAGCTGGACTGATAGATTTTATATCCAATAAACATAGAAGAAAATATTACATCTAATTCAATGATGTCATTAATTTTCATGACTCTTTTGTTGAAATTTGAACCGGTTTCCTCAATAACTATTTGGTTCTTCATAGATTTCAATGTGGCAAACCCACCAGATGAATTTATACTAGTAACGATGCTTATAGCTTCTCTTGTGAACTTGAAGGGCTAATTTAACCACATGAAATTGGAATGCACTTGAGTTAGTATGTATCAGACACATTCATTTTCATCGAACACATGAAACTTCACAATTTGTGTGAACTTCTCCTCCAAAGTCTTAAATTCAGGCCTTACACAAAGATCTTCTACCACATTGTGATTTGTGTAAAAATTTAACAACTGGGAGCTTCCTAATTCCTCAACATTCACATAAATATATTCACTAATATCTTCAATGTGCAAAACACCATACATAACGGAAGAAAATGCACCTAATGGTTTTGTATCAATGGATTTGAAGGAGTGCCATTTGATTTTTGGGTAGGGTCTATCCTTAATATCAACTACTAATGAAGCAACCATTTCCAAAAACTTCAAGTTCCCAAGTTTTGTAGATAAATACCTTTTGCTAGATTAGGGTTTGATCACCAAATCTCCTTCAAACTTGTATCTCGCCAAAATTCACTTGTAGAGCTCTCCAAACATCTCAAAATGCAATGTGAAAATTGATGAATAGAGGCAACCTTTATCATTCACACACCTAAATTTTTATCACAATAAATGCTTTTTCCCTAGGTCTTCTAGATACCCTATTTTCATAGTCTGTGAAAGAAAATTCTTCTATGGACCTACAATTTTGCATAAATTTCCTCCACAACTATTCCCAAAACATCTGTAGATCACTAATGCAATCGTTGCAATTTTCCACATTCTAGTACCAACTACAAGTAGGGGTTAAAATATTTTTTTGAGAGCTCCCCCTAGGCCAGAGGCCTTAAACTAATTCTTGAAGGAATTTCTAGCACTAGATTCTATTGTGGATTCATTTCTTGCATCAAAAAAACTCTTCTTCACCCTATCTTCTTCATTTGATTGTTGATCTCATCCACAGTAACTTTTCCTTTTCCCTTATCATCCTTTTGCATATTTTTCTCTTTGTTTATCGGACCCTTCTGGCTTCTACATAATCTTGCAATGTGACTAGATTTTTTACAATTATAGCACATGACATTTCTTTGTCTAAACTAGTTATTCCGTTGATTTTCTCTTGACCTGCACTGGTTAGCAATATGGCCAAATCTATTGAAGGCATAACATCTAACATTTCTATTGAAAAAGTTGTTTTTCATATTTTTGCATTCAATTGACTTATGATGATACTTATTGCAATTTTTGACAGTAACCAAAGAATGATGGAGCACTTGAATTCATTCTACTTCTACATTGGGCAGCCATATGACCAAATCTATTGTAAACAAAATGGTATCCATTGAAATTTTGAGCATTGGGTTGTCTTACTAGATACCTTCTAGCTTTGTTCATTTGATTTCCTGGCCTGAATTTCCTTTTTCCAGATCTAGAGCTTTCTCCTTTCTCATATTGAAGACCTTGCTTGTCACTTCCAATCTTCTCAATTTGAATCAGTTCATCAAGCTTAGCTGAGCTAGTCTTGAACTTCTCCTTGTATTCATTTTTAGTAGCAAGTTCACCCCTAAGAATAAAAATCTGTCTTTCAAGCTCTTCTTCATTGATTCTGGATTGTTGCAATTCAAGCTCCAACTGATTGAGTCCACCATTAATTCTACTACATTCATTAGATATTTCTTTCAAGAACTGAGTAATATTCTCTTCATTCTTCTTTCTCTCTTCAATATCCTTGGTCATCCTCATCACAATAGATTTCATCTCATGCTTTAGGACAACATTATCTCTGGTGAGCTTTTCACATTCCTCTGTCTTCTCCTTCAAGGATTGACTTAGGTGTTCATCTTCCATGCTTTTACTCTCTTTCTACTTGAGTTGATGACAAAGATCCTTTCTCTTTTCCCTGTACTTATTGATTTGATCTTTCAATGATTGGATGAATTTCTCAGCATTCATGAGGCTTGCTTGAAATTCCCAGACTTTAGATTTGGATTGATCAAGATCATCTAGTGCCACCAAAAGTTGTTGAAGACTACAAAAATCCATTGAATCACCTTCCTAGATCTTCCCTAAGCTATTAAACTTCTTTTGAGGAACTAGGCTCTAATACTAATTTTTGGAATCAAGGAACACTAAGAGGGGGGTGAATTAGTGTTCTATAGAATTTAACTTTATTAACTTGATCTTGAAACCACTTATAGCATTGAACCAAAAGAAAGATGCAAGAACACAAGGCAATCAACCACAACACCATAACACAAGGATTTTTATGTGGAAACCATGCTAGGGGAAAAACCATGGTGGAGATTAATCCACAATATGAGTATACTCAAAATAAGTGTTTACAAATGGGCAATGCACATGCATTCAGGCACACTGCCTAGAGCTCACTGCTCAAATAAAAAAGGCTTACTGCCCAAAAGAAGACTCACTATCTTATAGTCATAGAGAGACAACTAGAGTGGATGGACTGCCCGATTATAGTTTTAGTTAAGCACATTGACAACATTCTTCACATTCTGTCTGATTCTACTCTTGAAACTCTATTTTCCTTAATTCAAATCACCAATCTTTATTCTGCTCAAGTGAAACAACACATAATCGATTTATATTCCTTTTGAATTTTTCCTCATATCGCATAAAATCTCAAAATTATATGAATAATTGATTATATATATCTGCAACTAGAGATTAGAACAACTACATGTTGACTTTAATAAAATATGGGACGTGCACAAACTGTCAACCCAATCCATAAAAAATTATCAATGTGAATCACACAATGTTAACCAAAACACAGTGAGGATGCAAAAAAAATGTCTCAAACATGAGACACCTTAAGCAATTATGCCTCGAATATCCACAACATGCTACACTCAACTAGTCAGCCTTTCTACACTATGAGACTAAAAATCAATAAATTGAATTTTCTAACTTGCACACCAATCAATACGAGGCCCTATGATTCAAAGATAAGATAGTTCATATGTATCAAAAGACCTTCCCTGAGATCCATAACACAAAATGATAATAGGTAATTACATATGATTCAATGTACACAAGTCTGTCAGATGCCTTGTTTTTGTTTTGTCAGCTAACACATATCTTCAATCTGGCTTTTGGTACGAGCAAATACTGAAGTGCAGATGGGATTACTAACTAGGGTTGCTATCAATGGAAACACCAGATGACTAGTGCAATGTCTCTTTCTAACACATCCTCAAAAGGAAAACACAAGCAAAAAGAAAATAAAAAGGAAAAAGAAAAAGGAAAAGCTTTTGGGTCAACATGAAGGAGAGATTTTGGTCTCAATACATTGCATCATCCCCAAAAGGAAAAAAAAAGGGACCATTTGAGTCAACATGGAAGAGACATAGGTCATCTTAACACTTTACATCATCCCCAAAAAGAGAACACAAAACAAAAGTGAAAAAGAAAAGATAAAGTACGACATATAGAAGAATAGAGGTACAAATAGAGGAAGTGCACAAAGAGAGAGAACATCAAACACACATTATGGGGGAACATGATACACACATGCAATAAAAACAAAGAAAAGGAAAATTTAAAAAGGATAGCAAGGTGAATGCAAGTCAACCATTTAACAAGACATCTTCCTCCCAATCATGTTCAGTATATTGCGAGGGTG
>VDFB02281492.1:1002889962-1003076465 GCA_007258455.2 Sequoia sempervirens | reverse complement strand
CCTCCCACCCTACCTAGACAACTCTAGATCTCTCTCTCTCTCTTAAAATTGTCCGTCCCTCAAAAGACATACATAAATACATACATAATTACATACATAAAAGCATAATACATATGTACATACAATCCTACATACATACAAGCATACATGTACATGTGTAGATTCAATCTTACATGCATATAGGCATACACACAATATACATACATTGATACATACAAGAATACATACATACATGACATACACACATACAAGTACATAGAAATATATAAACACACATTTCATAGAGTAGCATTTAACTTAAATCAAGACATAACTCGAGCATGTTATACTATTCTCGCATTATGTCTTGCTGGACATGTTCTCGACAAACACAACAATCTATGTCAAAAATGAGATATAACACGAGCATGTTATATCTTGCTTTGGGAATCCCCAAGCCTTGGGATTGGTATTTTCCTTGGAATACCAACCCAAAGGCTTGGATGGAATTCCCAATGACCAAAGATGTGTTTTTGCAAATTCTACAATATTTCACATAATCAGGTTCATGCTCACCATCAAGATTGCATGTGTTTCAATATCAAACAATTCAAACATTTGGGTAATGTTAGGTTCTCTCTTAGCTATCCAATGATGTAATTTTTTTCACTTTCTAACAATGTTAAGCCTTTCATCCATAATTTATTTATTTTTGTCTCTTTTTTGGCAAAAAGTAGTGTTTGGTGTTTTTTTGTTATAAATTAACCGTTCATCAAAATTTTAAATATATTACTTTTTTAGAAACTAGACTCCATTCTACAAATTAAAAAGAAAATAATTCAATTAGTTTCCAAAATTTGTAGGGTTTCACAACTAAAATTATGTTTTTCAGGAAGTGTCCACTTCGAAAATTAGTAAAACATCAAATATTGTGCATCAACTACATACTGCCTAACTTCTGACCGTAGTGATTTTAAAAATACTAAAAAAAAATCACCATGCTAGGGTCGTACAAGAGTTGCTATGTTATGTTTTTCTGAAAAAACAACACCAATTTGTGTATGTCCCTCTTTTGAACCCCTTAATCTCAACCATTTTCAAAATAAATTAGTAGTTTAGAAAGTATACTCGGATCACTTCAATCCTTGTTTTTGTTCCATCTCAAAATTTTGAGTATAACTATCCTCAATTTCACGTCCAAGGTTAGTATTTCCTGATTTCAGAATAAAAGTGGCCACTTAAGCCCCATTTTTGGGAACCATCTTTGTGCACTTACCCTTTGGTCAAACATATGATCTAGTAAGATTCATTCTAGCCAATTTAGATACTTCCACAACTTTATCAACTAAAATTGTTGGCTAAAAATATATGGAGCACCACTTTGAGTCCAATTTATTAAAAAAAAAAAGTTATTTGAAAAACTTGAAGTTTCAATAAATCCTACTAATGTAAATAACATTTTTTTTAAAATATAACAAATACCCTTTTGTAGATCCATAAGTGTAGTTTTCAAAATTATATTTATTTTAATAGTTTAATTTTTTTTTTTTTTTTTTTAGATTGCAGGAATTGGGTAGCACGACCCCCTATAAACTGTAGGTGCACCTGGTAAACTTTTTAACGTGACCGGTGGCACTGGTGCGACATGCCCTCCGGTACCACGGGGGTGGGGGAGACTAGAACTTGTGACCAACCTCCTGCTACAGGAAAGATTTAGCCAACCAAGCTAGGGCCCCAACCCCATTTTAATAGTTTAATTATTACTTATAGTTATTTTAAGTTTTTACTAAAAGTAGGTTATGAATACAAAATATTAGGTTGATTACCATGCCAAGGAAAAATATTAAAAGTTATTAAAAAAAATGAAAAAAAATGATGCACTAGATAAAAGAATCTATTTCAAGATAGTATAATTTTTTTTCCATTTTAGATAAATATTTAATATGAAAGTTGACGCCCAATGGGAACAACTATTTTTTGATTCATGCAAATTTTAATATTTATTTAAAAATATATAGTTATCAAAATTGGAAAAAATTATATCCATGTACTAAAGTTTCAAGTTATAAATACACAGAAAAAAATTGAAAGGAAAAAAAAAAATTTCTATAAAAAGTTTGATGTCTCGTGCAACTTCATTTTTTCAGCATTTTATCAACAACTAAATTATAGTGTTAATTTATTAAAAGCTAGTTTAAAATATATTTTTATTTTTATTTTTTAAAATACAAACAAATTTTTTTCTAAACAATACATATTTTACTAGTTTACATCATTTCAAAATTCAAAACATATATTCCTTTTTAGTGATTAAGGTTTAAAATTTGGATTAGTGTTGGTCATTTCCTTTATAAAGTGTGACACAACTTTGTGCTTTTACCTTCCAGACCCATAACTTTCATCAATTATGTAAGGTCTTAACCAATTAGGGCTGAATTTTCCTTTTTCAATCAGGGTGGCATTGATGTTACCATTATTCTCCAATAACACCAAATTACTTTTAGTAAATGCACGAGGGATGGCATTATCATTGTAACTACATTTCATTCTTCTAGAATAAGCTTGGAGATGCTCAAGAGCGTTAATGTGTTGTTCGCCAAGCATTTCAGGCTAATTCAATCATTTTTCTTTATAAGTATTGTCATCAATAAGTCCTTGAAGAGCGATTCTTAATGAAGGAATCTCTAACTCCAAGGGAATTATCACCTTGGTACCATAGAAAATATTATAAGGGGAATTTCCAGTTGATATTCTAATACTAGTATGGTAAGCCCATAACATATACATGTCAACAACTTGTGCCAATCCTTATTATGCTTGCTTACTATTTTCCTTAAGATTTGCTCAAGAGTCTTATTAGTTGATTCAAATTGGCCATTAGATTGCGAGTAGTAGGGTGTTGATAAATGATGTTGTATGTGTAGACACTTAAAAATGTCTCAATAGATCACATTGGCTAACTAACATTGTTTCCTCCTAAAACCCATCCTCTTTTTGCTTAATTGATTAAATTAGCCTAGCTATTTAATTAATTATATTATTTGCATCTATTAACCTAATTAATATAATTGAGTTAATTCACCCCTTACATGCTAACATTTCATCCCATTAAATTAAATACATCAAGTTATTTAACTTAAATCCCTAAGTCCTCTTATTTAAGTAAATAACCCTAAGTTATTTAATTAAATGTCATATCATATCTCCTCTTTTCATTAAATCACTTTATTTAATAAATATCATATAATTCTTCTAAAATTGCATAATTATCATTGTTTTATTCAATTACTAATAAATCTAATCCCCAACACTCACAACAGAATATTCCAAGGGAATATTCCTCCTTTGCACATTCCTCCAAAAGGAATATTCTCATAGAATATTCCTTCCCCTTTGCACATTAAAACTTTATTTTATTTTTTTAATTATCTATTTCCCTCACCCATGAGAATATTCCAAAGAATGTTATCTTTCTTCACTCATTTGAAAAAGGGGGAATATTCCTTTTTTGTAACAAACTTACTTGACTTCTTGTGCAAGTTAATTTACTTGACTTCTTGTGCAAGTTAAAGGTATGTTTTTTTGGAAAAGGGTGAACCCTTAATTAAATCTCATAATTGATTCTCATCCCTTGATGAGAATCCATGATCCATGCCTCCAACTTCCTCCATCCTTGACCATTGATTAACCTTTTTGATGTCAACCCTCCATTTCTCATTTATCCTCTTATAAATAGGTCACTATTTGGACACAAATTGATGCATATTTTAACATCAAACTTATGCTATTAAAATAAATTTCACTTGCACTCACATTTAGCATATTTTTAGCTTAATTCAATTGCATATTAGCTTAGCTTCCATTAATGGCTTCCATGGTAACATAGATGTATTTATTTAGCTTATTTGGTAATTAGGGTTTGAATCTTCTAGTTTAAAATCCATTTAGATTATCTTTGCACTCATACATCTTGATCATCTTAGCATAAGGGTATGTGCAGGATCATGATGGGCCAAAAAGTGGCGATATGATGGGTATGTGGCTGACGACTTTTTTTTCACCCAAAATTGATGAAACGAAAAGGGTTTTTAAAGGGGATTATCAGCTTTCCACCAATATACATTATTCTATACTTTGAATTTAATAAATAATTATTATTCATTTTCTATTTAAATCACCACTAAAGTCCTGATTGATAGGCTGATTGAAAAACATCCATAGCTTTCAAATGGTATCACATTTTTTGAATCCGAAACATGCGTCATATTCTATTCCTTTCATACTATAGGATTAAAAAAAAAGAAAAGGAATTTCATGAAGTTTTGACCAAGTAAACATGGTTAGTCATACAAGTTTTTATATTTTTTAAAATTTGTAATAAAAAATTCATAACTAATTATTTAATTATAAAAATTACAAAAAATATGCATCACATCTGGACATGAGTCCTCTACTATATCAAAAATCTTATAAAAAAATATTATCATTTTATTGTGGTTAGGGTGGTCATACAAACATCGACTTCTTATTTTTTCCTTGAAATTTAAGTACTACTACATTGAAATTTCAAAATTTCACCAAATAGATTTTTCTTTTTTTAAATAAACCTAGTAGTTTAGAAACTACATTCAATTTGATATAGATTCTATTCTTACATGTTTTTTTAAATAATATAGTTAACTTATTCAAAATTTTAAGTCAAGTTTCCTAACTCTGATTTTTCTGAATTTTTTGCCACTTAAGGGCCTATTTTTCCATGATGATC
Organism: Sequoia sempervirens; assembly: GCA_007258455.2. Classification (NCBI taxonomy): domain Eukaryota; kingdom Viridiplantae; phylum Streptophyta; class Pinopsida; order Cupressales; family Cupressaceae; genus Sequoia; species Sequoia sempervirens. The sequence goes on along the minus strand of VDFB02281492.1, from coordinate 1,003,071,721 downwards.
CTGCACATACCCATAAATAATGCTAAAATAGATTGAATCATGTTAGTTTAGCATTCATATCATGTTTCATTGCACATCTCAAAATGGTTTCATGAGTTTTCTTCAATAAAACTAATTGAAACAAGCTCATTATCCAAGGGATTAGGAAAGGCTCGCCATTCCATGTAAACATGACACCACTCCCCCAATAGGATAAGTTTCAATGGATTAGAAAACGTATTTCTAAAGCTTTCGTATTTTAATATGCTAGGTTTCAATGGATTCCTAGTTTAGTGTTTATTTGAATGATCTCTATTGGGATTGACATTTAGTGGCATGATTACACTTCGTATCCTCATGGATCAAGTGTAGTCATCCCATACTAATCCGTTGGACACATTTTGGTGCTAGGAGGGCTTAATGGATCATATTTAATGATTTTTTCTCTCGAAGTCTATTTTTTTTCTTTTTGTAGATACAACAATGCTCTAGGAGATCTTAGTGATGCCTTTGTCAAGTGTCACCATATAGTGATGCTTTTTAAATAGATACAACACCTAATTAATACATTGGCATTTATTAAAATGAATGGTGATGCTAATACTTTTTAGAAGTATCCAAAATTTGAAAATGATGACACGACCAAATAGCAACACTATCATCATCACTGTCTTTCTACAGAGGGATGATATTTTTCACTAGAGTGATGCTCATTTGATTTATGGTGACACTTGTGAATAGAAATGCTTTTCTTTGGTAAGCAAAAATAGTGAGTGATTTTCAACATGTACTTTAACTTTTTATTTTCTCTACTTTTCAACACATCAGTGACTTCTCGCTTTCTTAGACTAATTGGGTTTTGTAGGTTTGACGATAAAATTCAAAGTGAAGAAGGATTCTTGTCTTTACATATTATAATTGTAACAAGTGTTGCAACACTTTTGGGGAAATTATAACCCATTTATGATTCTTTTTTACTTCATGTTTTAGGACCACACTATCTTTCAATTGGGTTTTAATATGAACGCTCAAAATTGGTTAAAATTGAACCCTCACATCATTTTTATTATTGGATTAAAATTGAACAAGGCAAACTCACAGTCAAATTGGTGCTTAAAATGAACTTACCTTAGCTTTGAGAGTTAAAATTAACAAGTTTTTTCCATGTCTTGTGGTTTTCATTTTTATCATTGAATGCATATTCTCTTCTCTCACACCACTCGACAATCTTAACAATCAAAAGAATTCCTTTGAAATTTTGTATAAGCACCCGCATATTTTAGTTTGGATTTAAAGTGAACCCCATGTTAGTGTGAGGAAAAGTCATAGTGTATGCTCTCTCCCCGCATCATGGGAATTGGGAGATCGAAAAAAACATGTACTTCCTTGCTTTTGTATACCTTTAGAGGGCCTTCCACCTCACTTCAAAAGGTGGGAATGACCCAAGTGGTAACTGGATAAAGCCAATCTCTATTGAACTGCTATATAAAAAATTTGTTTGTGCCAAAATCCATAAGCAATAGGTACAAATGTGTCATATCAATAAGTGCCACCCCTAGTGTCTGTGTGACACATCAAAATAATTTCTTAGGAAGGGATTGGGAGGCCTCTTGATTGAAATAATATTGAGCTAATCTTGTTGTGTGTATGGCCACCTTGTACAAAAGTACATACTAAGAACCAATTGTTTTGAGGCCAAAAATTTTATGCTTGTTGGTGCAAGAACGGTCATTCTGAAGACACCCCATATTTTATTATTCATTATTGAAACAAAAGAATCCTTTGGATCTGTGAATTTTAAGGATTTTAGATTTGGTGTACCCGAGAAGTGTGTGACGTGTAAGGGGGAGCCAATATCACCAAATCTCTAACTGTCCACATTTTCTTAGTGTTTGGAGAAATCCAAGTGGGGATTTAGTAATTATTATCACATGAAACTAAGATGGTCAAATTATTGTGAGCTAGTTTAATACTTTGCTTTGTTCCAAAACAATTTCAAACAAACATTCACAATCTTACTCAAAATTTCAAACCCTTTTGTCTAAGTATGGATACCCTCTGAAATAGCCTTGATATTAATTCTTATCCAAATGATTTCTATCCTTAGATATTTCTAAATATCTTGACTTACATCTCAATCCATACTTCCCAAAGTTAACATAGGAAACTATGGCTTTAACCTCATGATTTTCACAAAATGGACATTGTGAAATTTCTGATGTTTTTTACATAGACATTTAGTTTGAACTTAATCAAGATTTTTTTTGTAAAAGAAACTCATTTAAGCAATTTAAATTAAAAAATTGAACCACACATGACCATTTGGCATCTAATCTCTCCGATTTAACAACCCGACCTTACACCCACTATCATTCAACCAAACTTTGAACTCATTGAAGGAGAACAAATCAATATAATTTATAGTTTAAGAAGTTTCACTTTTGAAACAAAGGAAACACCAACCCAGTGGATAAACACGACATACATCATAGACGAAGCAAAGGAACAAGTTGTTATTGTGGCTAGAAGGCCCATATTACCACCACATGTGTGGCAATAAATATCCTCTTTTCTTCCATAAACTTGAACTTTTCTAAATGATGTCACACAGAATCAAAATCCCCAAGAGAAGTTCTAAATTCCATCACTTCAAACTTATGCATCATAGAAAAAAATCTATCAAACAACACCTTAAGGAACTTTATCAAAATATCACTAGATTCATAAGGAACTTTTATATACATGCTTCAAGGAATAATCCTGAGTTGTATTCCTTTTTTGAAAGTCAAAACGTTGGTCTTTTTCATGATCTTGAACTTCTCTAAATGATCTCAAAAAAACCAAAATCCTCAAGAGAATGTTTACTTTTTGTCCTTTGAAACTTAGACATTATAGTTTAAAATACATTAGAAAACATATCCTAAAATAGTACTACAATAGGGACAAATTGGCAACAAGATTTTACAAACTTATCTTGTTGAATAATCTAGACATGTATGCCAAATATGAACCTCTCATTTAGGTCAAAAATTGGTCATAGGAATTGGAAATTTTAGAGGTCTAGCATTTTTTTCACCACCTTGGTCTTTGAGAACAAAGGTTCACTCTAAGTAAATATTGGGTCAAGAATTTCATCCACCCATTCATCAAAAATCCAAATTTCACTTACCAAAATTAGCAAAAATTTCAAATATACCAACACTTTTGGACTTGGACATCTATCAAACCAAATCCTAACTTAGTTACTTTGCATGTGAAATGAATAATTTTACATGCATTTGGCTAAGTTAGTTATCATCTTTGAACTAGTTTATCTTTAAGGTCACAAGTCTACCCTAAAGGTTCAAAAGTTCATAAACATCCTTTATCCAAATATCAAAACATCAAACCTAAGTCAAAAGTGTTGCCCCAAAAGGTTTGAAAAGATCACTCTCCATATCACTGATATTTTCATCTCCCACTACCATCATTGCTCGAAAAAGACTTAAAGCATCCTTTTGCTTAGATTTGAGTCAACTAGAGAGTTCAAATATTACAAATCTCAACATAACTCTCCTACAGGTGGCCCAAAATTTATGGTGAAAACAAGATCACAACACAAGAGAATAATTTTGAAAACCAAAGTCACATTTACCTCAAGTGATCCTAATCCTCTAGAATTTGATCTAAGAAGTCACATTACCCCATCACAACAACCCTCATCACCATTAGGGCCATATGAGATAGAAGACACCATGAACAATCCATTTGGAATTACTAGGGAAGAAATCATGGAGCACTAGGCCTTAGAAAACATAGTTCCCAATTCACCATCTTTTGTTGCATAATCATTGACACAAGGATTGAGTTCATCCACTATTCAAACAACTCCATCACTAGGGCTCAATCAAACACCAACATGTAGTATTGTAACCAATCTTGCTAAGGACTTTCACCACACTATTCCACTTGAATGCAACACACTTGTGGGTATCCTCGATACCAATCCTCCTCAAACTACCACTTGGACACCAACATTTGGTGCTCCTCCTTTTTGCAAGGATCCCCAACATCCATATAAATCACTTACACTATACTACTCCACAAAAACCTCAACATATCGAGGACACCCATCTTCATCCATACCCATGAGTACCACACGTGTGCCCAACATCCAATAGAGTAGTGTGGACCAAGTATTGCAAGTAGAACCAAAAGGGTAGGAGAATACCCTCGTGAAAAATAATCCTTTAATGCAACATGGAACATCTTCATCCAATCCTCCTGTTGATACATCAAACCCAATGGTTTCCCAAAACACATTTATCCCATCCATCATCAACCCACATCAAAACAATACCTTTATCACAAACTCCATAAAGTAAGGTAATACCTTCACCACATCTCAAACACAAGGGAATCCTTTTAATCAATGAACCCAAGGTCCTAATGTGCCCATAACATCACAATATTTAATGGTGAAATCCTCATCTTTACTATTTTTCCCCCAATTCATGCAAAATAAAATGTGACCTCAAACTTACATTCATCCACCTCAATGCACTATCTTACAAGGAATGTTAAACCAATGGAATTTGATGGAACCCTAGAACCCTTAAATTCTTTTTGGTTCCATTCCTAAATTCTACAATTTTTAGTGAATCTCAAATATTTGGACTTTGGGTTTTGCAATATTGTTATCTTTCCTTCGAAACCCTTAACACAAAGCCATTGTTAAATCTCTAATTCATTGTTGACCTTTTGTTGCTCATTTTTGTTCATTTTAAAACATATTATGTCATTGGAACTCATGAAGTAACTAGCCCTTATGCCTAGGTCTAATGTTCTTATATTTTGTAAGATCAAGCAATTGACTTTATTTGGCCTTTACATCCTTTGAAATAATATTGATTTAGAGTCCTTTGAGGCCTTTTATATGTCACCCTATATGGTTCCATTTCCTAGAACAACTTGTGAGAATGTCAAAAATTGCTTCACTTAGGTCCCACTCACTATTTTATCCCATTGCTCATTGCAGATGGCCTTATGAAAATAGACTTGCGTGAAAAATTGGCGATGAGCAGCATTTCTTTTGTTTCACACATCGTGGATAGGTTGTGGGTTTTGAGTTTACATTAGTGACGCATGATATGTGTGTTGCTTTCGTTATTGTTGGGACTTCTCTCATCACTTATTTCTTATGAATTTCATGATGAGAATTAGTGATGCACGATGGACCTTGGTGCTTTTGTATCTTCTCCTATCGCTTATCTCAGTTTTATTCCAAGTTTTGAGTTTCAAATGGGTGATGAGAGATAACCTCAAGGCTCTCTAAATTTCTTTCCATCGCTCATCATGGATGGTTGTGTGATTGTTTTATTAAAATTGATGTTGAGAAATGTAATGTTTTTTTCAAGGTTTTCTTTTGTTGATCTGAATTTTTCTTGTGAGCGATGTCTCTAGTGCCTTATATTTTCATGTAGGTGCACATGGCCTAACATGGTTTCATTGCTAGCTTCAATTCATCACTAATATGGTCTAAAATTTTAAACATGAATCAATGAAATGTGATGTGAGGAGATTTCCAAAAAGGAGACAGTGATCCAAGGGCTAGGATTTCATCACATCTATACTCACATCAGTGATTGAATTCTAGAAAGGTGGGGAAAATCCGTGATGAGTGATGAAGTGTTTAAGGGGATATTCTCTTCAAATGTTGGCTCTATGTACTTTGAAAATATAAATGAAAGATCATATATCAGGTTGGTGATGCATGTTAATTGTCAGATCACAAGTGACTAATGAAGATTAAGGGTAGACGTGGCAACTTTAGGAGGTGGTATCGTCATTTTTAGGAACAAGTTGTTGTAGCGTACAAAAATGGATCTTTGGAAATTTTCATGCTCATTTGGATCATTCTTGTGGATGTTGGATTTTTTTTCTTTTATTTAGTCTTGTAATGTGGTTAACACATTCACATTAGATCTTGGGCCCTTGTGAACTAATAAGAATTTTATAATGCCTTGCAAAAGTGTTGTGAAGTGTTGTAACACACTTTCACACTTTTCTAGCATCTTATTAATATATTTCACCTAAATAACCTATTTTTATCATTTACCAAGCCTTATTTCAAAGTGTTATAAATTTTTGTAACAAAATTCCACACTTTTGTATAGACTATGGAAATGGAGTGCACAAACTTTGCTTATCCACACCTAAAAAGGGGAATGAAGAGGAATCCAATTTCACAAAGTTCACACTCAAGAACTTATCCTTGAGATTCCAATGCAAAAGAGATAAAAAATTGTTAAAGAATATTTTTCTTAAGGTTGGAAAGTGATAAAGAAGATTAAATAATAATGCAAAACTAAGGAAATGTAAAATGTTTGAAAACACACTGTGATATGCAAAATGACCGAAATATACAAACAAACTGTAACATAAATTAATGAGACTGAAGAGTTCCACCTGGAAACTAGAAATTTATGGAGAGTAGTTCTAGAACCCTACAAAATTCATTGTTGAATCCCACTAGGACTCATATGCCAAGCTAGGTGACTTAGTCCTATTTTGGGGAGATTCTGCCAGAACAGGTTTCAGACAACTAGGTACTCAAAATTGCAAAAAACTCTATTTTGGGCCTATAAATAGGACTCATGTGCCACTGATGGTGACTTAGTCCACTTCCAAATTTTAGGAAAATCAAAAGTGCAATTTTTAGCTCCTAGTCTATACTTTAGTTCCTAATAGGTTTTCGGATCTGAAATTGCAGAATTTGACCTGTAAGTGTTCTCCAAGCTTCTTTTAGAGCTTTTACCACTTTGAATGACTTTGAAATTTTTTTGACAACTTTTCCAACCTTTCTTCTTAATAAATATGCAAACTAGACTTACAAAACACATGCAAAGAGGGGGAAAAATGGTTGAGGGGTAGTGAATACGGGTTTGCCTTGGTCAAACCTCAGTTTGGTAATTAAACCCTTGAAAATGAAATGAAATGAAAAGAGAAGGATGAATGAACAAAATACAATGCTAAAACTCACCAAACCCTTGAAGTAGAAATCTAAATATATGCAAGTAGAAGCTCCAATGGATGTAGACTTGAGAATGCTTGAAAATACCTAAAATGCTTAAGTGAATTATTGATAATTTCTTAGATGATTGAATGAATGAATGGGGGTGAAATGAGAGGAAAAATCCTATATTTATACACAATTATGAAAATTTTCCCAAAAATACCACATCATAGGCTGGCCTTTGGTCCTAGAAAATAATAAACCGCTAGAAATTCAAATTTATTTTGATTTTTGAGCCAAAGGGGAGTCATTCACCCCTAGTGGTGAATGGGTCCCACTTAGGAATTTTAAGTGGGTTTAAAAACTTAAGGTGTATTAAATGATGTTTGTTGGGATTGTTTTTAAAAATACAAGTAAGGTCGATAAGTGTAAAATGGGAACAATAAAAGCATAACTAAGGGTTAAATTATTGACAAAAATCCTAGAAAAGCATGAGAGTTTGTCACAACGCTTTACAACATTTTGAAATAAGGCTTGGTAAGTGATAAAAAAGAGATTTTTTAGATGAAATACATTAATGAGACCCTAGAAATGTGTGAAAGTTTGTTACAACACTTCATAACACTTAGGTAAGGTACCATTTGAATTTTTTTAATTTACTAGGACCTAAGACCTAATGTCAATGTGCTATCCACATTACAACATTAAATGAAGGCACAATTAAGCCAAAGTCACAAGGAGGACCCAAATGAGACAAAAAAGTAGAAGGGTTACTTTTTCGGTGTCCACATTTCTAGGCTTGTGAATAATAATTAGACATTTCTTATGATTTAATTGGCCCCATTTTACATATATAAGCCTTACTTAAGTATGTTTTTTAAAATAATCCTGTTAAACATAATTTAAAATATATAAATTCTGAAACCCACTTTAAATGCCTTAGGTGGGACCCATTTTCCATTAGGGGAAAATGAGTCCCCTTTGGCATAAAATACAAAATCAATTCAAATTTTTGATGGGCTTTTATTTTCTAAGATCTAAGGTCAGCTTGTGATGTATTTTAATGAATTATTGCATAATCAGGTTATAGGTTTTTTCTACTCATTTTACCCTCCCCAACAAAATCAAATTATCAACTAATCAGTCACTTAAGAATTCTAAGTATTTTAAGCATTTTCAAGTCTACATCCATTGGAGCTATTACTTTCATGTCTACATAATTCTACTTCAAGGGTTTGGTCAGTTGTAGCATTGCTTTTGTTCATTCATCATTCTCTTTTCATATTTCATTTCATTTTAAAGGGTTTAATTAGAAACCTAGGATTTGACCAAGGCAAACCTCTATTCACTAACCCTACAACAATTTTTCCCTCTTTGCATGTGATTTGCAGGTCTATGTTGTAGATTTGTCAAAGAGAAAGATTGGAAAAGTTTCCATCAAGTTGTTAAAGCTATTGAAATTTGTCAAAACCCTAAGAGAAGCTTGGATAACACCTAGAAATCAAATTTGATAGTTTTGGACCCAGATTTGAACCAAGAGCAGAAGTGGAGACCAAGAGCTACAATTTTTAGTTTTGAATTTCTATAAATATGAAAGTGGACTGATTCACTATTAATGGAAAAATAGTCCCACTACCCAGGCCGAAATAGGAATTTTGTAGATCTAAGGACCCATTTGTCTAAAACTTATTCCATAGTCTTCCCAAAGTAGGGCTAAGTCGCCCAACTTGGCCTATGAGTCCTAGTTGGCATCAACAATGAATCTTTTAGGATTTCAGAGCTCCATTCCACCTCTTTCTAATCTCTAGGTGCACACTTTTAATTTCATAGTTTTCTATTTTAGTTTACTTGCATTTATAGGTCTGTCGGCATATCACATTGTGTTCTGAAACATCTTGCATTTTCTAAGTTTTTCATTAGTAGTGAATCTCTTTTTCAGTTTTTAGCCTTAAGGAGAATCCCCTTTGATAGATTTCAAACTCCTCTACATTGCAAGATCAAGGGTTTGTTCTTGAGTGAGCCATTAAGATTTTTGGTACCTCTCTCCTTATAGGTTTAAAACCCTAGAAGTAGAAGAGACACCCCCATTCCAAAAATCTTTGGTTCATTTTAGTGAACTTGCATTTAGAGCATCATATTTTTTATTTAGATTGAACTTACATCCTAATAATAGGTTACATTAACATTGCATTGCATCTTGCATTGTTTAATTTGTATTCTAGGGTTTTAAAATTTTCATTAGTGAAAATTTCATTTAGCTTGCATTATTGCTCTTAATTTCATTAAAAAAATAGTCAAATTCTGAATTTTCATATCATATTTACCTAAAAAACTAAAAAAATCATAAAAAACAATTCAAAAATTTTGAAAAATTTAAAACAAATCACTACCTGGACTCATTCACCACCTTGGGCGAATCAGTCCAGTTGCATATTTTTCACGTCATTTTTTTGAATTTAATGATCATTATTTTTTTTCTATTTTCTATTGTTACCTTTCTGTTTCTCTTTCCAGATTTTTTGTTTCATTGAATTTCTTGCATTTAGTTTACTTTCATTAATCTGATGCCATCTAAAATTTGCATCATGGATATCTATTTTAATAAGATTTGGATGCCATTAAAGTCCTTAGTGGATGTGCCAAGTTATGCTTTTGGAACTGATCCTAATGAACTTGAACTCACTCATGCTCCTTCAACTCCTAATGAATGCCCACCTCATGATGTTGAAATCATAGGAGAAGATGATGACATCATGAATAAGTTCCTAAATGATTGTCTTGACAACCTTGAATCTAATGCATCCTTTTATGCATCCATAAAACAATAAGACCTTCCTACAATACCACCTCTTGAGATGTTTGGTTACGTACATCTTGAAAATAAAGTTGAACCTAAGTTCCCTACACAAGGTGAGCCTAGTTCCTTTAAACAACTATTTTATGGTAAAAAAGTAACAAACACACCCATCAACCTTAAAGACACATATGGAAAAGGCTTCACTATCTTGAGCACACAAGAATGTAATGCAAGTGAACATGAAATACATCAACTCTTTGAGAAATTACCAACCAATGAAAATAATAACAAGTCTCCTAGAAAATATCTAAGGCTTTGTGATGATGGTTCGGTGATCTTTGATTCTCTGCTCAACTTGAATATCCTTCTTCCTAGAGAGAAACCCTTGATTGATAACAATTACAAGGATGAGAGGATCCCATTGGGTCCTCCTCCTTCAATTAGATAAAATGGTGAATCTACTAAACACAAGTGGCCTTACAAATTACAAAAACTAAAGTTTCCTCTCCATCCATCACCTGAAAAATGAAAGGAAATTACAAATACTTTTTGTGATCAATCTAATTTACCTATCCTAAGTGATGCAAAATAGAATGCAAAAGAAGAAAATAACACTTCAACACCTCAAGATTGGGCTATGTTAAACTCAAACAAAATAAAGATAAGAAAAGTAGATTTATACCTTGTATGAGTTACTCCTTGGTTGGCCCTTTGATAGTTGATTTTTTGTATGCTCCTTGATGGCAAGAGTGTGATGAAAATGGATGCAAAATGCTCTAAATGAGATGGGGAATGCAATGAGATATTTGGGTATTTTGATAGATAAGTGTAAGTGCAAATGATGAAAGATTGAAAACATGAAACAATGGAAGTTTATGAGTGCCAAATGCAAGTGTGAGATCTAGATCTTGAATGATTGAATGTGATGAATGCCTCACGAGAGAATTGAAAGAAAATATTCCATTTTAAGGGAGATTTCTCTAGAGAATTGAATGGTTGATATTTTTCCAACATGGGAAAGATGAAGGGTTGTGGTGAGTTGAGGACTCACAACCCCTCACATCTTGCCATGTGGAGGATGAAGTGTCACAAGGACAAATGAGTTGGAAATGGGACATGTGAGGTGGAGGTACTTACAAGTACCTTGGGATTGGGAGAAGATTTCCATAAAAAGGAATTTCTTGTTCCCATATGGGAGGAAAGTGACATATGAGGAATTTTAATATTCCTCAAAAATATCCATGGGGAAGAGAGAAGTGGTTGGGGAAATAAATGTGAATTTTAAATTCACATGATTGGGACTACCTTGGGGATAAAACAAGGTTCTCAAAAAGGTAAGTACTTGTCCTAATGTGAATGATGTGACAAGTGAGGTGTTCTAGAACTCCTAACAACTTGAATGGGGAAGAGGAGAGTGTTGGAGGGATAAATGTGAATTTTTAATTCACATGGGGAAGAGGGTCTAGGCTAAATGTGGAAATTGTGAAGGTTGACCAAAAACATATGCTAAATGTAGCAAGGGGATTAGATTAAGGTTGTGAAAATAGGTGATTAATAAGATTAATGGAAGATTGGAAGAAAGTTGGAAGATGTGGAGGATGTAACATTAATCCTGATTAAAGGTGTGCACATCCTAATAATTAATTAATTAAACTAATCTAGATTAGAAGAAGGTTATGGACGATGTGACAAGAAGAGAGAAAAAGAGGAATTTAAAATTGATTTAAATTCCAAAAGGCTAAATGACCAAATGAAATAAATTGATGTATTTAGTTAATTTAGAGAAAGGATGAAAGGTAAAGTATTTAATTGTACAATTAAATACTTTAGGAACCTTAGGGAAAAGGGAAACATTAATTAAATAAGTAACTTAAATAATATTGATGAAATAGGCAGATAAAAGAGGTGTATTTGACCGCATGGAAGTGGTCAAATTTGGGTGTCTACATTTTTCTCCTCTTTGAAATATTGTTAGAATAATAGTGTTTCAAAGAAAAAGAAAACTGCAGATGACTCTATAGAGGAGGCTATGAGAAAATGATTCCACAACATGGGAGAATTTACATGAGCTTCCCAAACAGAGGGAAATGAAATGGGATGCCCCAATCTCGCAAGGGAATGACCATGACAGAGGAATGGGAGAAAATGGTAGGGTATGCCCCCTTGAGAGGGTGGTTGGGGAAGAAAAAGGGGCCTCAGATGACTTCTTGATATGAGGAAATGAAAGGTATGGTTGGATAGAGATCAAAAAACCATGAAGATTGGCTTTTGAACAAAGGAAAATGAACATATGGTTTGGAAATGGTGGCCCTAAGAAGTTAGAAGATTAGTTGAATTAAAAAGAGGTTTAAATAAAAGGTAAAAATACCTTTCACTTAAAAGAGTTAAAAGTGAGGGAAAAAATTATATACGGAAATTTTTGAAATTACCACTCCTCATTTGCACACCTGGTAGTTGAGTGAGAGAGAGAGAGTGAAGAGAAGAGGAAGGAGATGAGTAGATGACGATGCTAGAGAATTACAATTTTGACATCATCCACTGGGGGGATGAGGTACGACGGTTCTTCCATGAGCACATGGTGCCACGCCAGGTTAGGCTTAAAACCCTCCTTGTGATTTTAAGCATTTTATAATGTATTTTAAGGTTTTAATGTTTTTTGAAAACATGGGTTTTGAGATGGGGGTAGTTTAGAAAAATGGGTCGAGGGTGAAATTTCAATTTTGCTGAGCAGGTAGGCATAATTGCTTGTTAGAGGTGAGGGAAAAGGGGGTGAATTTTTCCAATTAGAGGGTAAATACACATAGAAAGAAGAAAGAGGCCCAAAAATGGCCAAGGGAGAATAAGGGAGGGTGGATTTTCCTTGAGATCAAGAAAATCTACAAAAAAGATCAGACCGGAGGGAAGGGGCAACCACACTCAGTAGAGGGTTGACTTTTCCAATAAAAGGGGCCACCCCACCTGGGCACAACTGCCCATCTGGGGATGGGTTTTCCCTCCCTTTGGGTGGGCTTTCTCGTATCCCGGGCAGGCTTGCCATAGGCCAAGGTGTGTTCACCCGTAGGCTAGGTGGGCTCACCTTGGGCTGGTGCAGGTTCGCCCACAGGTCAAGGTGGGTTCACCCACGGGCCAAGGCAGGTCTGCCCATATCTAGGGTGGGTCCACCCATAGGCTAGGGTAGGTTTTCCCTTGAGTCGAGGCAAACCACCCATGTCTGGGGAAAATCCGCATGCTGGTTAGGGCAGGTCCACCCATAGGACAAGGTAGGTCGGCCACTGGATGAGGTGGGTCTGCCCTCAGTTGGGAAAATTTTTCCCAAGGGGCGGGTAGGGAAGATAGAAAAAAGAAAAATAAGACCAGGAAAAGACAAGTAAAATTAAGGCCAGAAAGGGGGAGGGGAAAAAGTTAGTGAAAAGGGAGCCCAGGGCTAGGGAAAGGGATAAGAGGGAGGAGAGGAGGAAATAAAATAAGATGACTAACGTGTGGTGCCTCGTGTGAATGTAGAGCTTCGACAATTTGTGGACACACGAGAGGTGGTCAGGGGTGCTGGAGGCAATGATAACGGCTATGAATGGACTAGACCATGAGGTTTTGTCATGGGAAAGACCACTACATTTATTAGGATACCCTATGATTAGAGCACATCAAGTGATGTTGATAGCCCTAATTGAGCGCTGGAGTTTAGAGACTTCGACTTTCCATCTCTCGACAGGGGAGATGACTATGACATTGGAGGACATGTGGCAGATATTGAGGCTTCCTATAGTAGGCTACCTGGTGAGTGTGATGACATCAGAGGGGTGCAGTGTTGGATCATACCATGTGGCTGTTGTTTGGGTGAGATGACCTTCCTATATAGAGGCAGAGGTTGGATGTGGATCAATGCTTGGTGTTGGGGGTGCCACCTCTACCATTATACCTATGTGGGCTGATTACTGGGTTGCTATTACCATACTAGAGTGGGTGCTTCTATAGCTTGAGCTACATGGAGGTGATACAACACATCATCGAGGGGAGAGAGGGGAAGTTCACATAGGGTACATGTGTACTAGCATAGCTATATAGAGACATGCACATCATGTGCTATCGAGAGGCACTTAGTGTGACATAGGTGAGGCTGCTATAGTTATGGGCTTGGGATAACATTAGTGTTGCTAGGCTAGCAGTGGTGAGAGAAGGGGTGGAGGATTATACAACACAAGGAGCTTACTGGTATAGGGCATAGTATGGTTGGGTGTGGCACTACGAGGGCTTTGAGAATCTAGACAGATGGAGGACACCTGATGACCTTTGGGAGGAGGATATCATGTAGAGGCCTTACATGACAACTATTTTTAGGATGGAGGAGAGATGAGGTAGAGTAGAGAGTCTAATTGTACACTAGATGCTACATAGTCAGGAGGGAGCCATGGATAGTTGAGGCATATAGGCTAGACAGAGTGACTTGACAGTTGAGATGACATAGGACATTCTACATAGACCAAAGAGGTTTTGATGGATTATGTGAGAGTAGCCCTGGGGAGAGCTGATTTTGCTGAGGTTTGTGAGAGAGCATTGGTAGACATTGCAGCTAATACCCTACCCAGGTAGGATTGGGGGGGATGTAGAGACATGAGTGATAGTTTGATATGCCGCATGGCATACCTATCACCAACCTCCACAAATTACTCTAGAGTAGTCGATTGTGGGGGCACTAGGGTTTGGGCTAGAGGATGAGCTTCAATTGGTAGGTTAGAGGAGAGGGAGGAGGGGACAACAAAGGAGAGAACAATAGGTAGCTAAAGCTGCAAGGCAATAGGGGGATGCAAGGGTTGCAGGATAGTAGGATAGAGGATAGGGCAAGGTTGGGGCCATAGGGAAACAAGAGAGGATGGGGAAGAGGAGAGAATGGAGGAGAGCCAGAGTGAGGATCAACTTAGAGGAGGGGAGAGATGAGGTTGGGATGGCAGAGAGGGATGGGAGAGGGTAGGACATAGTTTTAGCAACAAGGCAGTAGGAGAGAGGATAGATGGAGGATAGGGCCATAGAGCAGCCAGAGAGGGTGAGGAGGAGGAGACCACAAAGGAGATCCAAGGTAGAGATCAAAGGAGAGGATGGGAGAGATGATGCACATGTGGAGATGATGAATCAGAGAGATGAGACAAAGGTGGAGGTGATGGATATGGATGTTCATGATATTCCCTTATTTTCCATGGTGCCACCTATAGCAGAAGATCCAGCTATATTGTTGAGAGGTGCCATGGTGATATTATAGATTTCCAAGTAGAGATTGAGAGATGCAGAGGCTAGGAGATGTAGACTAGAGGCAGATGTGAGCATGTTGTGAGCAAAGGGCGAGAGGGTTTTCAGAAATGTAGCCAATGCGGTGTCGCAACATAAGGAGGAGTTACAGGTAGAGAGGGATAGTCTGCTAGCTGAAGTGAGACAACTATGAGAAGAGGTGACTCAACTGGAGGGAGAGGTATCTAGAGAGTAGGAGGAGGTGGTGGTTGTGATATGGGAGTGAGACAGGCTATAGGAAGTGGTGACTATACTATAGTTGAAGGGACAGGGAGAGCCAACAGGATCAACAAAGTAGGTATTCATAGGGACCATGGCAGAGGCAGAGAAGGACCTAGATGATTTGAGGATATAGTTGAAGGGGATACTAAGAGAGAGGACTGAGATGAGATGGGAGCAAGATGGGCTCCATGATAGAGTTGAGGTAGTAGATCAGATAGTGGAGGAAATGGGGTTGATGTAGGCGAGGAAGGATGTTATGAGGGTTGAGGTACAAACCTTGTAGATAGAGAGGGATGTAGCACAAACATAGGTTCATACCCTACAAAGTGAGAGGGAGGTGGTACAGATATAGGTGCAGACTCTATAGAGGGAGAGCGATGCAGAGGTGGCATGGGCATAGGTTGCAGAGAGAGAGATACAACACAAGCTCAAGCACAGGCAATGCAGGGTGAGGGTTGTGAGATGAGGGAAGAGCTATAGAGATTGTAGGCATAGATACAGGCTATGGAGGCTGAGAGGGATAGGGCCATAGAGAAGGTGTCATAGATGCAGGTAGAGATAGATCAGTTGAGGTTAGCATAGGACGCATGGTCGTAGGAGCGGAGATCCATATGTGGATCCTAGGACAATTATAGGGAAAAGTGGGACATAGTAGATATTAGGCAGTGGAGCTAGATGAGTACATGCAAGAGGCCAACTATTATATGGAAACCTACTATACATCAGTGCTAGAGGAGTGCCAGGTACCTCCCTATGTTTGACTAAGGCTAAAAATTCCAGCCCCATCCCAGTCAAGAGGGACATGTACCCATAGATACATCAGTTGGAGAGAGACTCCTCCACGTAGAGGGGGAGTGCCAAACTCACCCTAGAGATTAGATGTGGGTAGCTCACAGTAGAGACGGGAGAGGATAGGTGACATGATACCAATTTTTGACAGGTGCATGATGGATGTATAGTATAGAGCAGCATAGATCATAGTTGATTTAGAGCCTTGTATTTGTACTTTATTTGATGATATATGCGATGGATATGTGATGGACATTCATATTTTGATTTTTATATATCATATGTGACAACCCTGATTGACACTATGAGATGCTTATGTGATGGATGATATATGCATATGTGTATGTTTACGATTTTATTATGGATGATCATTATGATATGATGTATGGAAATTCTTATGATGATGTATGTTGATGCTTATATATGAATGACAACTAATGTGTATGATGTAGGATGGGATGATTAATTTATCACCTAATAGGCTATGGATATGGATCTAACAAGTTGTGATGTAGGTGGCAATATATGCAATGTGCTAATGATATGGCCTAATATGGAAATGAATAGATAATGAAATGAATTTAGAATGCTTAGAATAACCATATATGATTAATCTAAACAACTTAAAAGAAATATGAGATGGTAATGCATAGGAGATGAACTGCAATGAACCTATAAAATGGCATGAGATGCAATTAAATTTCTTTAAAAACACTAATGGATAAATGATATACAATGTGGATGGTAGATGGACCCTAGTTGTGATCATGCTTGCTTTAGCTTATACAAAAGAAAGGTGTGTAATAAATGAGTGTGATTGCCTAACATGAAATGAAATGCAACATGAACATAAGTGCCAGTAAGGACTTGCATAGTAATGAGGGTAGATGGTAGGCATATTATTAGTTTAATGACAAGTACTTTCCACCTAATAATTATAAAATTGAGGATGGGTGTGAAACAACACCTTTCAAGAACCATAGGTATCCTGAGAAGAATGGGAGATGGAAGGATGAATGTTTGCACAACCAAAATCATAGGTCATATGACAAGTATGAATGCAATGCAATAGAGTTGATCATGAATTGCAATCCTAACACAATTTTCTATTTTTGGAGCATTGATTTTTTCTATAGCATAAGAAACTAGGTACCATGGTATGTAAACCAAGAAAAATTAGTGTCTAATGCATAAAATAGACACAACAAACAAGAAGGATATCACAACACCCCAAAGTCGCGAAGACCTTGGTTGGGCCAGGCATTGGGATAACCACAAGCACAAAAGGGATGCCCCAGCATAATACAAGACCTCAAGGATCTTGGTGGGTACTATGTGGGACAACCAAGAAGACATCAACACAACAAAAAGATCAAGATATGCCCCTTTGTTAACCGATCAAAACACACCATAATATGATGGATTATGGTGGTCTTAACAAGTTGTGAGAGGGAGCTAAAATGGTAAATAAAAGCCAAAAGCATCAAAAGATAGCAATGAATTTCAAATTTCCTTTTCCATAGGATAAAGAGGACGAATGGGGTTGATGAGGTTTGTTAGGAATGATGCATCCTGTTGAGAAGATAAGGACATACTTGATGAAACAACACATGATGTGAGGCACAAGACTTACACACCCTACCAACCTAGGGGCTCGGGGGCTGATCAAAGATTAGCCTTGCCTACATGAAAGCGTAGAGCCCTCGTAGTTCAAGAAAATACTATGGATAAAAGCAGAAAGAGGACTAATGAAGATGAGTGATGGAAAAAAATCTCAAAGAAAATAAAAGAAAATCCTCGGGGGTGGATCAAATGATTGACCTTACCTACGTGAAAGTGTAGTGGCAACGTAGTTCAAAAAGGATTAATGACTAACAAGGGATAAGATCATAAAGAGGACAACGCAGACCATAATGGATGACCAAAACAAGATTAAAAAAATGCCTCAGGGGCATACCAAATGATCAACATTGCCTACATAAAAGCACAAGGGAAACATAGTTCGACAAAAACCAAAGAGACCGATGTGACAGGATGGGATCTAACTAGAGACCAACATGATGAAAGAACCTATATGAGAGTGAAGGACTAACAAGATAGCAAGACTAACGATAAAAGATTCGATTAGGATAAAAGCTCAGGATGCTAGATAGTAGATGAAGATCATCCAATGCTCAACCAAAATATACCAAGCAACTAGATAATGGACATGGATAGAAGGAGAGGATATGAGATTGGAATGGATGGAAGCATCAAATAACTAGGACGCAAGGTAGATAATGACTAAGCTTTTTATGAATGGTTCCTATGACCAGGTTTTCACCAAATGTACTTATCCAAGGCACCACCAAGGGTGGTTTTCACCATAGGGTGAATTATTTCTCTTTACTATTTTTGAATTTTTGACAATCTTCTACTTTTTTTGTATTTTTTCAATTTTGTAGGATAAAATACCCCAGCTGATTCAAGTGTAGAATTTTTTTAGGTGCATGATGTTAATGGGATCCTCTAGGGGTTCTCCTTCAAGTGTAGCTAGTCTATAGGCCAATAATCCATATTTTGCGATGATGACATAAGGACCTAGCCAATTCTCTTCAAATTTTCCCTTCTTTTCTTTGTCTTGTTCAGTGTGCTGATTCTCCTTGAGGAATAAATCACCAATGTTGAACTAGTAAGGACAAACCTTCTTGTTGTAGCTTCTTTTTAGATGATTCTTATAAGCTTGAAGGTGGTCATATTCTTTGATTCATCTTTCATCAAGAAGTTCTAGTTGGCTGAGTCTGACAAATTGAGCGTCATCATCGCTGATAAGACTCTTTACAGATATTCTCAGTGATGGGATTTTTTCCTCAATCAAAAAGATAGCTTTGGAACCATAGATGAGAGAATACAAAGTGGTTCTAGCAGGGGTGTAGATGGAAGTGTAGTATTCCCAAAGGGTGGGATGGATGTGAAGGTGTCAATCTCAACCAGTATTGTTTATTTTGACGAGGGTTCTATTGGTGGCTTCGGCCTAACCATTACCCTAGGGGTAATAAGGCGTAGAACAAGGATGTTGGATATGGAAGGTGTCACAAATGTGTTTCATAGCTTGGTTCTTGAAAGGATTTCGATTGTTAGAAATTATGGTGGATGGTATTCCATATCTACAAAGAATACGAAAGAGGATAAACTTGGAAATCTGAGAACTTATGATTTGTGATAGTGGCATTGCTTCCACCCACTTGGTGAAGTACTTAGTTGCGGTAATGATGAAGGTATGGCCATTGGAGGATGGGCGATGGATCTTTTTGATTAGGTCAAAACCCCATTGAGAGAAGGGCCATGGTGCTACAAGAGGCTGCAGATCTTGTGCTGGAGCATGTATCAGATCAACATGTTGTTGACTGGGTAAACACTTCTTGATGAGCTCACAAGAATCATGTTCTAATGTAGGCCAGTAATATCCTTCTCAAAGATTTATCTTAGATAGGGCCATGCCATTTGAGTGGGCCTCACATACACCACCATGTACCTCCATTAACAAAGTATGGGATTTAGTCTTTCTCAGACACCGAAGGAGGGTTCCATCATACCCACATCAATAAAGTGTATCACCTACGATTTTTTAATGAGATGTTTGTTGGATGAAATACTTAGATTGGTTTCGTGTGAGATTGGGATCAGGTAGGATATTGTCACGAAGGTAGGTGTAGATATCATGGTACTAAGGAGATGTGGGACCTATAATGTCACACAACATCTCACTTTCTGGGATATCATATGCTAGGATTAAGAGCTATTCAATGAGGAACTCACACTCTATTTTGTCTTTGGGCATGTTAATTAAGGAACCAATGGTATCCATAGCATTTGTTGCTTTGTTTTGGACTCTTGGAATTTGATCCAACTGGATGGAAGTGAAATACTTCTTGAAGTCATCTACCATGCATTTATAGGTTAGTAGCTTATCATCCTTTGTGAGAAACTCATTGTTGACCTATTTGATGATTAATTAAGAATCACCAAAGACTCTTAGTTGGGTGATATGCCACTAGATTGCAATTCTAAGGCCAGTAAGAAGAGCTTCATATTTGGCTATATTATTTCTACATGGAAAGGCCAGTTGGAATGACTTTGGTATATAATCCCCATGGGGGGTAACAAGCAAGATTCTTGCCCTTGATCCAATGTGTGTGTACGACCCATCAAAGTAGAGTGTCCATGTGGCCTCTTTTGTTACTATGAAGACTCCTTCAAGAAATTTTGTTGCTAGGGGGTAGGCATCTACTAGGGGAGCATATGCTAGTTGATTGACTATCACTTGTCCTTTAATAGCTTTCTGATCCACATATTCTATATCAAGTTCTCTCAAAAGCATCACCCACTTAGCCATGCCACCAGTTAAAATTGTTCTGGATAACAAGTATTTGAGTGGATCGACCTTGGAGATGAGCTTTACTGGATGATTGAGCATATAGTGTTAGAGTTTTTGTGAACTGAAAACCACAGCTAGGAAAGATTTTTCCATTAAGGAATAATTAAGCTCATAACCAACCAGGGTTCGGTTGATGTAATAGATTGCTCTTTCTTTTGATTATTCATCATGTTGTACCAGTAATTCCCCCAATGCCAGTGAAGTAGCCAAAATGTACAATAGGAGTGGATTACTAGGAATTGGTGGCATAAGGATTGGTGGGTGAGCCAAATACTCTTTGATTTTGTCGAAGCCGATTTGACACTATTGGTTTCACTTAAAAGTAGTATCCTTCTTCAGGAGATGAGTGAATGATTGACACTTGTCAGCTGGTTGAGCAATGAACCACTGGATGGATTGTAACTTACCTTGTAGGATTCTTAATTATTTGAGATTGCGTGGCAAAGGCATGTCCATAATTTCCTTGACTTTCATTGGATTGACTTCTATACCTTTGTGAGAAACAATGAAACCCAATAGTTTTCCTAATGTGACCCCAAAGACACATTTCTTTAGATTTAGCCTTAGTTTATACTGCTCTAAAAACTCAAAGATCTTCTTGAGGACCATAGAGTGTTCTTCCTGTGTTCTTGACATTCCTAAAAAATCATCAACATAATCTTCCATGATGATGTGGATGAGGTCGTGGAAGATTACAATCATGGCTTGATGGTAGGTTTCCCCCATGTTCTTAAGACTGAAAGCCATGACATTATAGCAAAATGTGCCCCATGGTGTGGTGAAATTTTTTTTATGTTGTTCTTCAACTACAATTATAATCTGATTGTATTCAGGGAACCCATCCATTAGGGAAAGCATCTCATGTCTCATAGTGAAGTGACCCAACATGTCGATGTTTGGAAAAGGAAAATAATCTTTGGGGCAGGCCTTTTTGAGGTCACAGAAGGTTGTACATACTCTGATAGCACCGTTTGGTTTGGATACTAGAACTATGTTTGAGATCCATTCTGAATAGTTAATGGCCCTTTTAAATCTAACATCCAATAGCTTTTATAATTCTTTCTTAACTAGTAGAGCCACATGGGGGTTCATTTTTCGTAGCTTTTTCTTGACAGGTTTGGCATCAGGATGTACATCTAGGTGATGTATTACTAAGGTGGGATCAAGGTCTAGCATGTTTGAATATGTCCATGCAAAGTTGACAATGCCTTCTTTGAGAAGCTTGGTGATCATAGAATGTTCTTCCTCTGATAGTGCTTTGGCTACATAAGTGATTTTGGGATCCTCTTTAGTTCCAAAATTTATTTCTTGAGTTTCTTCTATTAGGATGGATCATCGTTCAGAGAGCTGAGTTCCTACAAGGGGAAGATGAACATCCCCATATTCTAGTGCCTCATTAAGGTTTTCACTATCAGATACACCCTTTGTTTTTAATTTTTCTAGGTCAAGAAGCACCTCGTGGAAGCTTTTTCTAGGTGACCCCATTTGGTTTTGTTTCTTTTTACTTTTACAGTTAGGGTGTTCATCTTCCTCCAATCCCATCAGATGGATGTACTGGTCCATTGTGGGAAAGGTATCAATAGGTGCACTACCATGTAGGTCCTAATTTAAGAGTTCAAGATGTTTAAGAGATAAGCTAATGGTGTAGATGTATAAGCAATCAAACATGGAAGAGAGGTCAGTGTGATCTACATCATCGTATGTGTGTATGATGGATTCCTCCTCTAGTATGTCTTGAAGGATATTTTTGTTCTCACTGACGTTGTTAGAGGCACTAGATGATGCTATAGGTCCCTTTTGTTTTGTGTCATGACCCAAGCCATAGTATCTTGGTCTTATTGCAGCCTTAATATGGTGTTTCCTTCCTTTCTCTTCAGTGCCAAGGCCTCCCTCCTCATAGTTGTACTTCTCTGCAAACTTAGAGGGCCAAGGATAGTTCTCCTGGGAATATTATTTCAAAGGAGGGGAGGGATCAAGGTACACCCATTGGCCTATGTCATTTTCTAGCGCATCTTGTCTTAACCTAGGAGAACGGTAAGTATGGGTTCCCATGTTCTTGAAGCTCAAAGTGATAGTCTTCTCTTTTGGTTTCAGTGTAGATTGCGAAGGTTTTCCATATGTGTGCGGTGAGGGTGGCATAGTTGCCATGTTCAAAGTTGTGCGAATCTCATATCCACCTCATCCCTTTTTAATGATCTAGACTTTAGTAAGGGCAGAATTAGATGTGGATGAAGTGGTGGCTAATGCGGTGGTAGATGATTGGGATGATGACATCTATGGCAGTCCCATTTCCACTCTAGGATAATAGTGGGAATGAGGAAAGGAATCTTCTAATGCATGAAAATATTCAAATGGTTGGGGATTCGTGTGTATGGTAACTTCTACCCCATTGAATGGGAATTTTAGGCATTGATGGTATGTGGATGGAATGACTTGCATGGCATGAATCCATGGACAACCGAGGAGGAGGTTATAGGGGAGTTCCAGATCAAGGACATGAAAAGTAGTGTATTGCACAGTTGGACCAAACTGGATTGGAAGACATATTGTTTTTTCATAATCACACTTTGCATTATCATACACCTTGATTGTTATGCCCTAATTATTTAAATCAGC
Organism: Sequoia sempervirens; assembly: GCA_007258455.2. Taxonomy (NCBI): domain Eukaryota; kingdom Viridiplantae; phylum Streptophyta; class Pinopsida; order Cupressales; family Cupressaceae; genus Sequoia; species Sequoia sempervirens. The sequence continues at coordinate 1,003,048,630 of VDFB02281492.1, read as the reverse complement.
ATGGGTGTACCCTACCTAGTTTATGAATTTCAATGTACAAAGGTTTAGGGAAGAACCATTATCTACCAAGACCCTTTTTACTTTGTGACAGTTTACTAGGACCTCTAAATGGAGGGGATAGTTATGATTAGAGTCAATGCAGGGCATGTCATTTTCGCTAAAACCTAGTTGATAGGTTGCGAAGATGTTCCCTACCAATGCTTGAAATTGTGTAGGGTCTATGTCATTAGGAACTTGGGTGTCCCGTAAGACCTTATTTAGGATTTCTTGGTGTGTGGGAGAACACTTAAGCAAGTAAAAAATGGATATCTATGCCAATGCTTTTCCCAGATGGTCAAGGATGTTGTATTGAGAATTCATAGGTTGGGGTTGGGTGGATACAGAGGCTCTAGGGACTATGATGCAGGTTCGATGGGTGGTGACAACACATTGTGGGTCCTTGCCCTTTACATGTATCATAGATGCACATGGTTCCACTTGTTCAATATGCATGACGATACCTTGGTAATTGAATGGAACATTTTTATAACTAATGTTGTTGGTGTTGTTATTCTGATCATTACTATTACTAGGCCCTGGATTTGAATTTGATGTATTAGGCCCTTGGTTATGTTTAGGGAAGGCATTCTGATATATCAAAAATTAAGCATTGGACAATGGCGTCATGTTGGAATCCACATGTATGTCACCCCAATATATAAGATCCAAGATGTATGTTTTGAGAGATTGACACTTGTTCAACATATGCCCTTTAATTTTGTGGAACTCACAATATTCATTTTCTTTGAACCAATTTGGTTTGGGCTTGGATTCGTCAAGTTTCTTAGTCACAAGATATGTGATTGGGTAACTAGCTTGAAAAATCCTATTAAAAATGACACTTAGGGGTTCTTCTAATTGAGTGAATTAATGCTTGTTACCCCCTTGATTGTTTTGATTGGATTGTTGGGATTGACGAGGTGCCCCTTGAGGCATTGATATGGCATTAGGCATTGGCTGCTGAGGAGGAGGATATTGTTGCTTCTAGGAAGCATTAGCTACTTGAATGTGTTTAGTGTCATTGACACCATCATTCATAGTATTATTTTTTTTGTTGCAATATCGAGGCTTGTCTATGGACGATTTCTCTCTATCAGAGTTAAATATTTTGACTAGCCCTTTGGTGATGAGGACACTCTCAAGGATAGGATCTTTCTCCATGATTTAAGTAAAGTTCATGACACAATGGAGTTTGAAGTTGTGGGCCATGTCCAGATGGGATTTTTCAATGAACAAGGTGACTGTGTCCTTTTCCCTTAGCAAGGATTTCATATGACTAGCTAGGGCTCACCATCTTTGAAGATAGCTCACAAAGGTTTCTCCCTCCCACTACTTTTCTTTTAGGAGATCTAAGGTATTGATATCCTTCTCCAGATTGAAGGAGAAGTGGGAGACAAACTCTTTTGAAAGCTATGCAAAGGACTTGATAGATCCTTTCTTAAGACCCATAAACCAATGAAGAGTTATTCCCTGTAAACTCCTAGGGAAAAATCTCATGAGGTAATTTTTGTTATGCATGACTTCTTGAAAGTGGGAATATAACTCTTTGAAGGTGAGCTTTGGGATCTATGGTTCCTTTAAATTTATCAAATTTTGGTATTTCAAAATTCTTTGGGAAAGGAACTAATGAAATAGAGGGATCGAACGAATAGGGACAAATGTCCTAAAATTTGAATGATTTTTTTTTGGTCCCAGCTTGTAAGTCCTCTAATGTAGCTTTGACTTCTTCCAGATCTTGATTGACAGGTGCTACGGGAGTCAGATTGGATGAACTAGGATGATTTTATGGAGGATACTTCTAATATGATGAGGATGGTGTTGAAGCAGCTGGATCAGAAGTGGGTTGAGGTGTATATGGAGGAATTTGTTGGTATTTATTGGCGTAAGTGAATTGGAGGTTGATGTAAGGTAGATAGAACATATTCTGATGGTATGGTGGTTGCTATTGATAGTATGAGGTGGATGGGGTACCCTATTGGTATTGCATATCCGCTTGATAGTATGATGACATGGAAGCCCCTTGCTGTTAAGGTGACAATTGCTAATAGTAAGAGGTGGATTGAGCACCCTGTTGATAAGGTGGTTGTTGTTGTGTATCGGATGTGGATGAAGCACCTTATTGATATGAAGTCTACTGTTGAGCGTAGTATGGATTGGACTAGTAATCGTATGTAGCATTGGGTTGTCGCATGATGTATGGAGGTTGTTGTGGATTAGACTACTGCTAGTATGGGTTTGTGTGCAATTGCAACAGATTAGTGTAAGGAGGCAGTTGAGTTCATGGGGGATTCTAAGAAGTCACATGAATGTTTTGATTAGGATTAGACACAACAACATAAGTGGTGTACGTACTAGACAGATGGTAAAGATATTACATGAGAGGATTATGTTGCATTTGCATGGGAATGTGTGTATGATGGAGTGGTTGATGTTGCTGTGGGGGCTACTGATAAAGTGGGTGAGATGGGATATGTTGTTGTTGTGGAACTGCTATAGAAGCATTATGGGGTGATTGTGGTGGCTGTGATGTATTTTGTGTGACCTAATGTGGGGGTTGCATAGGAATGGTAGTGTGTTGTTGAGGAATTGAAATATTTTGTTGTGGAACGGTGACGTTCTATTGTGGAATAGTGACATTTTGCTGTCGGGGTTGTTGATGGGGTGCTGGAGATGAAATAGTAACAACATGTTGTGGCGGTGTTTACTAAGGGATGGTAGTGTGTTGTAGTGGTGCTTGCATCACAGTGGTTTGATGAGGATTAATGGGAGGTTGCTGAAACACAGGGATATTACCTTGAGATGGTTGTAGTAGATTACCAACAGGTGAAGGTCTTGGAGGTTGCATCAATGTAAGAAGTGGAGTGCCCCTAGTATTGATGGTTGGTTGACTAGGATGTTGAGGTGGAAGTGGTGGAGTAGGAAGAATATTCTATGGTATGCCATAGGCATAGGGATCACTAGGATTAGGTGGTGCCATAGAGGCAACAGATGGGAAGTGAGGATAAGTGGTGACTTGGTGTATCATGGAATTTCTAAACTCAGGATGCTACCAATTCTTTACAGGTGGACCTTCGGGAACATACAAATTTCTTGGAACATTTTGTGAGGTCTATGGATCTTGAGGTGTAGGAAGAGTCTAGGTGTCAGTATATTGTGACATACTAAAGTTAGGTGGTGGTTTGACTCCTTTCATGATTAGAGTAGCGAGAATATTATACCCACGCTTGTTGAGGAGGTGATTTATCATCTAATCATTAGCATGATTGCTTATATACTCATCAACATTAACTTCAGGTTGATTGACCATGTTCTTTTCTTCGGGTAGTGAGGTGTTTTGGACGTTAGTATTGGATTGTAATGATGCACCGTTATGGAGATCTTGAGGGATATTTGCAACATTGTTAGGATCTTGTGTGATGTTTAGTTGGGAACCTTGGACTTGTTGTTCTTCCATTTGTTTCTTGTCTTGTGATCAAGTCTGAATGGGCAAGAAAATGCAAAACTACTATGTGACTGAGATGCAATTAAACTCTAGGATGCAATGCCTAAATGATGATTGAAGGATTGATTTGGTTGGATAGTGGATTAAAAAATTGGATGATTTGATAAGGATGAGATTGGATTAGATTGGATAAGATTGGATGATGAAAAAGATTATAAACCAAGTTTAGTGATCACCCTAGGTGACTTAAGGTGCTCATTGATCAGATTAAGGATAGGTAGATGATTATGCCACCAAATCCAACTTGAGGTGGAAGTGGATTGATATGGTCGAATGATGATGACTGACTCAGGATGGATGATGATCGATTTCAGACACTTGGGTCAATTTGGATAATGACTTCAAATGAAGTACAAAGGATTTGGATTGTGAAAAAGATGATGGATACACAACCTAGAGATGCTTTATGATTCAGATGATGCAAATGCAAGTTACAAAAAATGAAAAATAATTGGATAAAGATCAAAATCATCTAACTAAGGTGTAGGATAGTCCAACTAGGGGACAAGGTCACCCAACTGGAGGTCAGGTTCACCAAACTAAAGGTTAGGTTCACCCAATAGGAGGTCAGGTTCACCCAACTGGAGGTTAGGTTCACCTATCTAGAGGTCAAGTTTTCCCAACTAGAGGTTAGGTTTTCCTATCTAGAGGTTAGGTTCACCTAACTAGAGGTCAAGTTCACCTATTTGGAGGTCAAGTTCACCAAACTGGAGGTCAATTTTTCCTATTTGTAGGTAAAGTTTGCCTATCTGGAGGTTAGGTTCACCTAATTTGAGGTCAAGTTCGCCCAAGTTCAGGTAAGGGTTTCCCAAGTTAACTTTCAGACTTGACTAAATAAGAAAAGAGGATCAAACAAACTATCAGAACAGGAAAATGGATGCTCAGAATGGGGAAACAAAGGCTTGCAATGGGAAATAGATGCTCAAGATAGGCAAACAAACATTTGGAATGGGGAAATAGATGCTCAGAATGAGGAAATAGGTACTCAAAATGAGTAAACGGATGGTCGAAATGAGTAAACGGGTACTTGGAATGGGTAAACAGAGGCTTAGAACAGGAAACAAATGCTTAAAATGGGAAAACATATGCTTAGAAAGGGAAAACGGACGTTCAAAATGCCCAAACGAGTGCTCTGAATGGGTGACAGGTACTTGGAATAGACAAAAAAATGCTCAAAATGGGGAAACAGATGCTCGAAATGGGTAAACGGGTACTCGAAATGATTGAACGGATGACAAAATTGGTTGTTTAAGGTGAAAATTCTTTCGACTTCAGGCAGGGTTGCCCAACCTAGGGTAGGGTCACCCAACTTGGGGTAGGTTCACCCAACTTAAGGTAGGTTCACCCCTATTCAGGGTAGGTTCACATGTTTGGTGGAAAGATAGACAATTCTGATAGAAATAGGTTGAGAAATGACTAAGATAGAGGGAAGGTTCACCCTTGTTCAGGGTAGAGTCGCCTCTGTGCAGAAACCTGAACTTGACTTAGGTAAAAATGACTATGGAAAAGGACCAAAAACATAAGAAACAACAAGGAGAAGGTAAGGCTAACTTGACTCAAAAGAAATTCACTGGTCTCACACAAAAAAGATAGTTTAAACAACACAATCCTAAGATTAGTATGAAGTGTATGGCCAACACAATCATCTAACTAGGCTAAATAAGGAAATTAGGGAGTCCTCGATATATGCTCGGTACATGATACACAACCGTGAACACCAACCTATCACAAGCATGAGTTAGGAACTCTAGTGAGATGTGGAAGGCTCAGGCCAACTTTTCACATCTATCTAGGTATCACGCTAGCTTTGACACTTCACCAGACACGATGTGACTAGATTGGGGTATAGCTTTGGCTCTCCCACCTTTGTATACCCTGTCGGTATGTGTGGTTGGAATTGTCCCTTGGGGTGATGAAATCCCCAAGCAGTTCCCATTAAAAAGAGAACACTAACCATTTTGGCTACTCCCCAGGCTCACATGAACTGTAAGGAGAAATTTTTAAATGATATAGTGCCCCTTGGGAAATACAAAGGACAAAGTATGCTATGATTTCTCATCACCTAGGATTTCCAAGTGGTGCAATGGGATTGGATACGCCAATAACTTATTTTACAAACACAACACACAATATATTGGACTCCCCTACTTAAAACTATGTGCATAAATTAATAAGCAAAAATGATAAACAAACTAAATAGACAACACTAAGATTGATTGTCTTGCAAGAAAAGTGTTAGTAGTTTATCCTCTGATCTTCAAAAAATGTGAGACAATTGCACAAAATATTAGTAAAATCTTGTACAATCACCAACATGATGAGTTAGGGGGTCAGTATCAACCAAAAGAACAAAAAAAAGAATCTCAAAATGACTTTTATACCTCTGTTTTACCTCATAGACACCTTTGTTTGGGTCAAGGTAGGTTCACTCCGGTGTAGAAAACAGTTAGTAATTTTTTTTGTTGTCTCTCACAAGGGCGACTCTGCAAGGCAGGGTCAACTCTATTCAGGTCGAGGTCGCCTGTCTTGGGGCAGATTTTCCTATCCTAGGGTAGGTTCACCCCTGTGTAACATGAACCTACAAAATATCAAAAAAATAGCAAACGTAAAAGAAAAATGACTTGTTTGTTGGTCTCATCGGGCATGCCAGAAATGTGATAAGTGCAATTTAGCTATCTTGGGTGATGCAAAACATAATGCAAAAGAAGGAAAGAACACTTAAACACCTCAAGATTGGGATATGTTAAACTCAAATAGATTTATACCTTGTATAAGTTTCTCCTTGGTTGGCCCTTTGATAGTTTATTTCTTGTATGCTCCTTGATGGCAAGAGTGTGATGAAAATGGATGAAAAATATTCTAAATGAGATGAGGAATACAATTAGCTATCTGGGTATTTTGATAGATGAGTGTCTGTGCAAATGATGAAACATTGGAAACATGAAATAATGGAAGTTTGTGAGTTCCAAATGCAATAGTGAGAGCTAGAGCTTGAATGCTTAAATGTGATGAATGCCTCATGAGAGAATTGAAAGAAAATCTTCCATTTTAAGGGAGATTTCTCTAGAGAATTAGATAGTTGAGATTTTTCTAACATGGGAAAGATAAAGGGTTGTGGTGAGTTGAGGACTCACAACCCCTCACATCTTTCCATGTAGAGAATGAAGTGTCACAAGGAAAAATGAGTTGGAAAAGAGACATGTGAGGTGGAGGTACTTGCAAGTACCTTGGGATTGAGAGAATATTTCCTTAAAAAATAAATTCTTGTTTCCATATGGGAGGAAAGTGACATATGAGGAATTTTAGTGTTCCTCAAAAATATCCATGGGGAAGAGAGAAGTGGTTGGGGGAATAAATGTGAATTTTAAATTCACATGATTGGGAGTAACTTGGGAATAAAACAACTTTCTCAAAATTGTAAGTACTTGTCATCATGTGAATGATGTGATAAGTAAGGAGTTTTAGAACTCTTAAAAAGTTGTATGGGGAAGAGGAGAGTGTTGGAGGAATAAATGTGAATTTTTAATTCACATGGGGAAGAGGGTCTAGGGTAAATATGGAAATTGTGAGGGTTGAAAAAAAATGTATGCTAAATGTAGCAAGGGGATTAGATTAAGGTTGTGCAAACAGGTGACTAAGAAGATTAATGGAATATTAAGCAAGTTAGAAGATGTGGAGGATGTGACATTAATCCTAATTAAAGGTGTGCACATCCTAATCATGGATTAATTAAACTATTCCAAATTAGAAGAAGGTTATAGAGGATGTGACAAGGAGAGAGAAAAAGAAGAATTTAAAATTGATTTAAATTCCAAAAGGCTAAATAACCAAATTAAATAAATTCATGTATTTATTTAATTTAGAGAAAGGATGAAAGGTAAAGTATTTAATTGTAAAATTAAATACTTTAGGAACCTTAGGGAAAGGGGAAATATTAATTAAATAAGTAACTTGATTAATATTGATGAAATAGGCGTATGAAAGAGGTGGATTTGACCGTATGGGAGTGGTAAAATTTGTGTCTACACTTTTAAACAAAGAACTCATAATATTACCACCTATGAAGAGGTTGGTAATATATCTTAAAGATGCCAAAGTTCCACATTGTGCATATTGTCATGTTCTTGGGCATAGTAGTGATGAATGTCATACATTGAAAGAAATACTTAGCAAGTATCACTTCGATGACAATGATTGCTATCTAGTGATCACATAATATACTCTCCTACTCCTTGTCATGTAATTGTTGTAGAACATTCTCTTCTCACTATTCTGTGACCTTTCCCATCACCTATCTTGGCTCATTCTTGTCTCGCACTCAGTGGGGGAAAGAAGTTGTTAGACTTTTCCTAGTAATGCATTTGTCATTGTCCCTTATCCATGTTGTTCACCTTCCACTTATACAGACTGAGATTGAGAGGCGGATGGGTTGCTCGATGGTTACTTGCATTTTCCTTACTAGTCCTATGCATTTTTTTTCTTTTTCTTTTTCTTTTTCTTTTGTGTGATTGCATGTGTGTAATGTGATCTCCCGTGATGTTCTATTTGATGTTCTCTCTCTTTGTGACATTCCTCTATTTTTACATTCATTCTTCTCTATGTTGTGCATATCTTTCACTTTTGTTTTATATCTTCCTTTTGGGGATGACGCAAGGCATTGAGACATTCATGTCTCTTTCATGTTGACCCAAAAGGTTCTTTTCTTTTCTTTTATCTGTTTTGCTTGTATTTCTCTTTCTTCTTGTGTTTTCCTTTTGGGGATGACGCAAGGCATTGAGACACTCATGTCTCCTTCATATTGACCAGAATGGATTTCTTTTTCATTTCCTTTTTCTTTTTTTAATCTTTTTCTTGTGTTTTCCTTTTAAGGATGAGGCAAAGCATTGAGACAGTCATGTCTTCTTCATGTTGACCCAAAATGATTTATTTTTCATTTCCTTTTTCCTTTTTATCTTTTTCTTGTGCTTTCCTTTTGGGGATGATGCAAGGCATTGAGACATTCATTTCTCCTTCCATGTTGACCCAAAAGGATTTATTTTTCGTTGCCTTTTCATTTTTATCTTTTTCTTGTGTTCTCCTTTTGGGGATAACAAAAGGCATTGAGACAGTTATGTCTCCTTCATGTTGACCCAAAAACATTTTCCTTTTCTTTCACCTTTTCTTTTTCATTTGTCTTATTTTTAAATTTTTGGGATGATACAAGGCATCAAGACACCCTATGTCTCTTCCATGTTGACCCAAAATATTTTTCTTTTTTTCTCTCTTTATGTCATTCTTCTAGTTCTATGTGCATTTGGGGGACGATGACAATTCCAAGCTCTCTACAAAATATTTTAACAACACACATATTGACTCCAAATCCATAGATCCCTTATGTGTTTGGTGTATTCATTTTGTGGGAAACCACTCTATTTTCCTTTACTCTCTCATGATGAAGCCTTACTCAGAAACATATGATGGTACCCACTTTACATTTTGGTGGGCACCATCATCATAGAAACTACATGCCAAGTGTTCGACCTTGATCCTACCTACAAAATATTTCTTGGTTGATCTTGTATCCATGCTCTAAAAATTCTAGCTTTGACCTACCATCAATATGTAATGTTTCCTTTCAAGGGTAGAGAAGTTACCATCCATGGAGATCCTGAGCCCTTTTACTACTACAAGAATCTTGAGGCCAAGTTCTATAAGATCCCCCAAATACCTAAGAATGAAAAAGGGCCTACATCTTCTACCTCATTTGCTAACCCATCATCCCTTGCATCTACCTCAAAAACAAAAACACTTGTTGTGCAGAATATACTCGACATCGAAGCAATGATCCAAGATGATGGTTGTGGAAACTATAAGCTAACAAAGGATACTTTTATGTTGGGAGAGCTGCCTCTTTCTCCAAAATCTCTTGGGAAACCCACACCTAGCAATAACATCCCTAAAAATATCAAGATGGTAGCTACTAACTTCACCAAATGGGGGGATCTGAACAAACAAGAAGTCAATGAGGAGGATATCTCTAAACTACTCTATCAAGATGAACGACCCGTTCATGTTCTTCCCATGGATGATGACAACAAAGGCTTGTAGCTAGTGAAGGGAATGGGGTATACCAAGAATGAGAAACTAGGACAAAATTATAATGGTTTTTTATAACCTATCATTCTGGAGAAACATCTAAATAATTTTGGCCTAGGTTGCACTACTAGCAAGGTTACCCTTACTAGAAAAGGTAATTTTGCTAAATGGGTTGAGGCTTCCTCTTGGTTACCAACATCATGTGATATGACCCTAGATGACATCCGCTTTTATGTTTTCCTATTAGAGAATAACTCCCTCTTCATGATATCCACATCATCCTTCACCCCAATCAATTGGCCAAATGAAATACACCTAGTATACCCATAACTCATTGATTTGGACCAATTGTTACCCATATCTATTACTAGCTCAAGTTGGTCGAGCTTAAGTGTTTACATAATAATAGAGAGGTACATTTTTTGGTTAATATTTCCTATATTACATTCAATTGTATAAAAAAAAAAATTAGAAAGATTACAATATTATAGTAACATATTATTGCATTTATACAAGTGCATGTAACATAGAAAAGATTTGCAGAAATCTTTCTGAAAAGTAAGATTTATTGATACAAAAGTGCATATTTTTCTCACACAAGCCATGAGAATAACTTATTCAATGTAATGAAGAAAATTTTATACATTCATGGATAAATGAAATAAAATCCACATGTAAGGAAATAGGCCAGTCATTGCTTGATGACTAGTTTGGTGTATGTTGCCTTGTTTTGTCTCCCACCTTGAGTTTCCTTGTGTCTCTCCTCAAATTATTGCTCCTAGTTCCTACATCTAGAAATAGAAATGGTGCTAGAGCAATGCTCTAAGCAATGAAGGTCTCTCACTTTACATGTACATGCACCCATGAACATATAAACTAATCCTCAAGTTCATTAAACAAAATGCCTACATTAGGTGTCTAGGAAAACCATCAAAACAACACACACACTTAAAACATTCAATTTATTTTCTAATTTGTTTGGTTCTTGTACAGATATAGGTCAAGTATTGTTATTGTTTCATCTGATTTCAGCATGTGGGATAAATGTGGATCCCACAAGGGTTGAGCTCAGTGTGCTATCATTTTGTGTTTTGACAAGATAAGCTTATTAGGACTTCCATGACATTGTGATGCAATCATGGATAAATTTATCATTCATAGCAATTAATTTGTTGGATTCATTGATATACGCAATAAATATAGGCATAAAGGAATCACAGTGTTTTAGAAAATTAAACAATGGTATTCAACGATCATGGAATAATATCATAGATGACAAGAATTGGCTCATTTAAATAGTCAAGAGATCATAAAGACACCATGATCATATACAAGGTTTGGTCATACAAATGAGATGTTTTCTTCTATGTGTAATTGGATAATTCAATTCCTAAATGGTATGTGACATCTTAGCAAAAGGAAAATTGGAGTATGTGTGTTGATAATAGATCTGTAGCAATATTTTTATAGAGTTCATGTTTTAGAAATTATATAAAGGTGTTTAGAACCTTGAAGAAAGATACACATTGAAAGTTCAAATTGAAAGGAAAACAATATTGTATTGATGATAAAAAAAGGTGCTAACTCTTGGGAATATAGTCCTAATGACTGTAGTTTTGAATAATGCACATGTAGGAAGATCTGAACAGTGACAACATTAATGGTGTAGGTAGTTATAAGGAATGATAACTATTCAAGGGCATGATAACAATTATTTCAACAAGAGGTTGAAATTTACATAGGAACAGTGCTAGAGTATAGAATCAACTCTACAGTTCCATTCATCATCAAGAAGAGTTCCAACTATAGAGCTTCAATAGGATAGTCATTACAAGATAAGATCATCATAAAAGCTATGAAGGTGGAACCAACACATACATAATATAGTAGGGACATACAAAAATTGAGCCATGGCTTGAAAGCTACAATGATTATGTGGAAACTCAGAATCAAGATAACAAATATATGCATAAAATGTATGGAAAGCTTTGTATCATGAAAACAAATGGTAATGCTTCAAAAGTCGACACATTGTACATGATTAAGTGATGGATGAATAGTAAATATAGAGGCATGATTTATTTATCAGATACGAGTGACAGTCTCAAATATGTCAAAGCAGCAAGGTTCAAGAAGGATGCTTGATAAACATTCACAGTCACAAGACAATAACATGAGAGGAGCCAATAAAATGCAAATTTAAAGGCCTGTAATAAGTAATTTATGCTAAGGAAGAAACCCTCTCTCTGTCAAAATGAAGGTTTATATTTATTTTTCCCAAAGAGATAAGAAAAACCCATGAATATTTATAGAGGTTTGAAGTAATGTAGTCCATTCATAAAAAATCCAAAAAAATGAAAGAAATAGAATTTTAAAGCTTATCATTGAGGAAACTAACAGGAAGATCAAAATGGTCGAGCCATGTGCTCAAATATTCACCCTCTTAGGAAATGTCATTCATATTATTATCTTGGATGATTCTTATCACAATAAAATGATTATGATGGCCATGAGGCTTGCAGAGGAGGTTGAAGACCGAGCCAAAGTATGGCTATTTTTAGAAAAGGAAAATATACAAAACAAGGAAGGGCACAGGTTCAATCCAGCATAGCCATGAAGAAAGATCCACATAAATGTTAAGGTTTCTAAAAGGAAAATGCTTTATTATTTTACGAAAATGCATATAAAGCATTGAGAAACAAGTATATTTGTTCTTGTTGTATCACAAAGCTGAAAAGGAGCATTGTATTGATAGAAAATAAAATGAGTGCAAATATTTCATGCATAAAGGACTCACCCAGTGTAGCCTCCATCTCTATGAAAAGAGGCTACAAAAAACATCATGAAATTTACAGACTTTGCAGAGCTCTACAGTAACTCATGGTGGTAATGTGTCCAAAAAGCTTTAGTTGAAACCCTCATGGTTGGCAGCACTGTCTTCCTCTTTGGGCTCACTGAAAAATGAAATTCCTTTGACAAGTATGGCTCAGTTTTTGCTTTATGGTTTTTACCCTAAGTTTTTATTGATGAAAGATTAGGAATTTTTACTATCTTTTAATAAAATATAATGGAACTTTTAAGCCCCTTGGGAGACAAGTCTATGACTTGTATTTTTCTTCTATATGTATAAGTCTTTTTTAGAGTGATGATTTATTGTTTTTATTTTTGCATAATATTTAAAAATTATGAAATACTAAGTCTTAATCATGATTTATAAATCATTTTGACATATGTGATTTTTTAAAAATGAAAAATAACAGGAGGCTTTCAATGCATGCAAAAAGAGGAAACATATATATGCTTTAAATTATTCTTTTACAAGCATCTAGGGTAGTTATTTTGTAGTTTGCCAACATGAGGAGATGTAGGGTGTTTTTATCACCTTGTTGAGAGAGTATAGGCTTCTTTGTTTCCATTTAGAGAATTTCTAGAGGTGTTTATGGTTTGATCAAGTCATGCTTGAATTTTTCACCTATTATGATCTCTTTTGGAGGGAATATAGTTGCTATATTTTTGGCTTTAAGAGGGAATCCAACCAAAGGTGGTTTCTAGAAACTTTTTTGGGTGGAACCACTCGGGGTTGGTTATTTATTCACTCTTGTAACTCATTTTTGAGTTACTTCCGAGGATGCTTTTCTAGATTTAGTGACCTTTTTATTCCTTTTGATAGAAAGCAACATTTTAATGTAATTATGTTTTTGGATATGAAATTCAATAGAAGCCTTAGATGCTCTTGATACAAAATCTTTCCTTCTTATTCAATGCATTATTATGTGTCCCACATGATTGATCGAATTATTTGTGAGAGATTCTTCACCTACTTTTAATTTTGTCTCGTGATCTTGATACCTTTATGCATAGGTGTGTTAATTCAAGTTACAGATTGTGCCATAAGATGCAAAATTACTTCTAGCTATGAGATTACTCTCCTTCTTGAATTCTGAGTTTTGAGGCCCTTTTGTAAAATGCATATGTAGAAAATATACAATAATAAGTAGTGAACATTAATTTTATATCATTGAAAATAAGTGTTATGCAAGTATGGGTTTCATAGTCCTTATCAGTTTGGTGTATCACCATAGGATAGAGTTTTCCAATTTTCATTTTAAGCCTTCTTTTTCCCTTTTCCTCAACAAATCAGTAGTTTTATGTGACACCATAGGAAGCCAACCTTCTCTGGAGGTTGACCTCTTTTTACAAGTTACCCACAGATTTAGAGGTCTTCCCATGTTTCTTTGAAATGTTAGGTTTTGTATCTTAACATGTTAGATCATGTATCCTAGTTAGGGTGCAATTTCAACAAACAATAGTTTCAACACGCTCGGTGGGACTGTGAACTAATTTTCAGTTCATTTAGTCCTTAATGTTACTATTGTTTTGTGTGTACAACAATATTTTTTCAGCCTTTTGGAGGTAGTTTCAACACACTTGGTGGCTCCAGAAAGAAGATTTCTATTAGTTTCTTCAATCTAAGTGTTTGTATGTTTTAATTATTATGAAGAAAATTTGATATTTTTCTAATTTTCCAACTGCTTGAATGAAAAAGAATGTCTTCATTTCATGGAAATATATTTTACCATTCTCCATTTCATGAAAGGGATGTTCGTGCCACTTCCTGCCAACCATATCAAAATGGATATGTTGTTTTCCTCATCCAAAATTATCCAAATACCATTTCTAGAACAAGTAACCAACAAGTTCAAGATGCAATCCACAAATCCACTCCTACTCATCCTAGTTGGTAGCCTCCATATGCTCATAATCAACCTCAAGAAAGCCATTTTATTTCAAGTTAGTAGTGTTGTTTGCATAATCAGCTTCAACATGTTGATAGAAGGAGCATAAAATACATAACGTCAAGCTTTCAAGAGTAGATGAAGCTTGTTGATAGGTAGCAGGAGTGTGACTTGTAGCAAAGTGAATGGGCATACCAAGCTTATCAAAGCCAACAATACGTGGAGATACAAGGAAATCAATATGAGGAAGATTTTACAGGGAAGTTGGCTACAAAAGAAGAATAGATAAGGCTATTGCTTGCTCAAGTTCAAGAGCTAGAAGCCCAATCAACTCCCTGCATTCCTAGTTTTAGATCAACATCTCTTGATTCAATCAACCAGCATACAAAAGAGGAGATTCCCAAGTACAAGTTTGCAAGTTTAAGCAAAGTAACCCTTTGGAATCCTTTAATAAGTTTTCCAAATTTGAGATTCCAAGTTTTAGGGTTAGTAGTCCTGCGAATGATAAAAATCAACCCCTACATGAGGCCATGATTGTGCGAAAGAATCCCTTTATCTCCCATTTGCATCCCTTTCAAGCTCCCTTGCCAACTATATCTAGCATGGAAAACTATGATGAAATTGCTAAACTAGAAGAGCATATGTTTACAATTTCAAGCTTTAAGAAAATCACCTCTTCTTAAAACTCAAAATTGATTGAATATCTTCCTCAAGTGGAAGGCACTTGTGAGGTTAGCCATGAGGGAGAAAAATAAATATATGTTGTTTATGAGCCTATGAATGGTGTGGATAATAAGGAATCATAACCTTTGCAAGTAAAATTTGAGTGTGGTCAATTACAACAACAAGGTGTAAAGAAAGTGGATGAGAGTCTGAAGGGAAAGTTAATCTTCTTATCTAATGAGCTGCCTCATTTTGTCGACAAGGATGAAGATTCAAAGAAACAAGAAGATATTGGAGATCTTGGTGAGTTGTTGATTGGTGACCATCAACAAAGCAATCAAGCCTTAGACCATGAAGGAGAGAAACCCATTGATCAGGATTTTTAAGTTCTCTGGGAGAAGATTAAAAATCTAAATCCTTTGCATTTAGCTATAAGGTGTTACCAATTACAACAACAAAGGTTTGAACAGGAGAAGACCTCTCAAGATGGATCTTCCATTTTTGTTGCTAATGATCTTCCTAGTTCTATCAAAAATGGTCCAAACATAACAGTAGTTTTAGAACAACAAGAAAATGGAGCATTGGACTATAAAGAAGAGCATAAAACTGGACCTAACACCTCTTTCCAGGATACGAGTTTTGGTTTTCTTGAGCATTTTATGGATGAAAAGGCTAATATTGATCTTTATGAAGAGGTATGAATAGAGATAATTGAACATTTTTTTTCAAAATTGGATAACAAGGAATCAAATTTGTTAGAGGAGTTTGGCACTCTTGCTGAAATTCAACAAGTTCACAAGTTTGAACAAGAAACTTCTCATGAACCTGATGTGCAATGTCTTATTTGGTCAAAAGAGATTCCTTTTTGCTGTACAAAAGAGCTAGAACCTGGTATACTAGTTGTAAGTCTATCTCAGGAGGCTACTTCATTGTTTGAACACTTTCATGCCTTCATTGAAGAAGATAAGACTATTTTGGAATGTGCTTCTTTGAATGATAATGATGATTTTGAAGTAGAGTCAAATTTTCTTAGGATCCTTCCAAGAGTTGATAGATTTGATGAGTTATTGGCTACCCTAGTTGAAGAGGATTTTCCACTCACTATGGAGGAGGAGTCAATATGGCAAGTTATTATGCAAGGTGAAGATAATGTTGTTGTTTCTAAGCATTCAGATTGTTTTCTTTCTAGTCCAATGTATGGAACATCAGTGAATGTGCAAGCAACTAGTAATGAAAGCTCAAGCTTTGTCCTTTCAAGGGGTTGTCTAGTTAGATAAGGTACCAATAATTGATCTTGCACACATGCATGAAGGTACAAATTAAGATAATACCAAGGATGCATTGGAAATTGGACAAGAGTATGTTCAATTGACTTTCCCTCCTTTGAATAAAAATTCATATGATCAGTTTGATTAGGTAAGTGAACTTGTTTACCTCTTTCAAGGGGCATTGCATAATCTTGTTGAATTTATCTATGTTTCCCACCTATACTTAGTTGTCCTCAAGCATGTGAGTCACTGTAATTTGAGAAGAAAGGGAAACTACTTCAGTTTCCTTGTAAATGGTTTTGTTTAAGTGGTTTTTTCTTGCTATTAGTGTAGGGTAGGTTTCTAGATGCAAGTTTCCAATTCCCTAAGTGCTTTTAGCACAATAGATAGTTTCCCTATTGTATTTTTGTTTTCAATAAATTTCCAAGGTTTCTGAATTATTGTTGTTGAGTTATTGCATGAAACAAGATTGTTTTCAAATATGTTTTGAGTTTTGTGAGTGACCCCATGCCCAATGGATAGCCTAGGCACCTGGTCTTAATGTTTAGCAAGGAAACATATAGCAGATGTCACCAGAAATGTTACCCATTTATGTTACTTGCTCAAGTTGGTCAAGCTTAAGTGCTTACAAACTATCAGAGAGGTAATTTTTTTGGTTAATCTTTCCAATATTACATTCAATTGTATAAAAAAAGAAAAAGAAAGATTACAAGATTATAGTAACAGATTATTGCATTTATACAAGTGCATGTAACATAGAAAATATTTGTGTAGATCTTTCTAAAAAGTAATCTTTATTGGTTCAAAAGTGCATATTTGTCTCACACAAGTCGTGCGACTAACTTATTCAATGTAATGAAGAAAATTTTATACATTGATGGATAAATGAAATAAAATGCACATGTAAGGAAAGAGGTCAGTCATTTCCTTGCTTTGTCTCCCACCTTGAGCTGCCTTGTGTCTCTTCTCAGCTCCTTGCTCCTAGTTCCTACATCTGGCAATAACAATGGTGTTAGAGTAGTACTCTAAGAATTGAAGTTCTCTCACATTACATGTACATGCACCCATGAACATATAAACTAATCATCAAGTGCATTAAACAAAATGCATACATTAGGTGTCTAGGAAAACCATCAAATCAACATACACACCTAAAACATGTATTTTCTTTTCTAATATGTTTTCTTCTTGTACAGATAGAAGTCAATTATTGTTACAACTTCATCTTATTTCATCATGTGGGATAAATGTGGCTCCCATGAGGGTTGAGCTCAGCATTCTATCATTCTATGTTTTGACAAGATAAGCTTTTTAGGCCTTCCATGACATTGTGATGCAATCATGGATAAATTTATCATTCATAGTAGTGAATTTGTTGTATTCACTGATATAAGCAATAGATATATGCATAGAGGAATCACAGTGTTTTGGAAAACTAAACAATGGTATTCAATGATCATGGAATAATATCATAGATGACAAGCATTGGCTCATTTAAATAGTCAAGAGATCATAAGGAAAGCATGATCATACACAAGGTTTGGCCTTACAAATGAGATGCTTTATTCTATGTGTAATGGGATAATTCAATCCCTAAATGGTATGTGACATCTTAGCAAAAGGAAAATTGGAGTATGTGTGTTGATAACATATCTGTAGCAATATTTTTATAGAGTTCATGTTATAGCAACATTATAATGGTGTTTAGTACCTTGAAGAAAGATAAACATTGAAAGTTAAAATTGAAAGGAAAATAGTACTATATTGATGACATAAAAGGTGGTAACTCTTGGGAATATAGTCCACATGACTATAGTTTTGAATAATGCACATGTAGGTAGATTTGAACAGTGGCAATATTAATTGTGTAGGTAGTTATAAAGAATGATAACTATTCAAGGACATGATAAAAATGATTTCAAAAAGAGGTGGCAATTTACATAGGAATAGTGCCAAAGTATAGAATAAACTCTACAATGCCATTCATCATCAAGAAGAGTTCAACCTATATAACTTCAACAGGTTAGTCATTTCAAGATAACATCATCATAAAAGTTATGAAGGTGGCACCAACACATACACAATACAGTCTGGAGAGACAAAAATTGAGCCATGGCTTGAAAGCTACAGTGCTTATGTGGAAACTCAGAATCAAGATAACAAATATTTGTAGAAAATTTATTGAAAGCTTTGTATCATGAAAACAAAAAGTAATGCTTCAAAGGTTGATGCATTGTACATGATTAAATGATGCATGAATAGTAAATACAGAGGCATGATTTATTTATCAAACATGAGTGACAGTCTCAAATTTGTCAAAGCGACAGTGTTCAAGAAGGATGCTTGATAAGGATTAACAATCACAAGACAATAACATGAGAGGAGCCAATAAAATGCAGATTTAAAGGCCTGTAATAAGTAATTTATGCTAAGGAAGAAACCCTCAGTCTGTTGAAATGAAGGGTTTATATTTATTTTTTCTAAAAAGATGAGAAAAACCCCTAAATATTTATAGAGGTTTGAAGTAATGTAGTCCATTCATAACAAAGCCAAAACAATGAAAAGAAATAGAATTTTAAACCTAATCACTCAAGAAGCTAACAAGAAGATAAAAATGGTCGAGTGATGTGCTCAAATATTCACCCTCCCAAGAAATCTCATTCATATTATTATCTTGCATGATTCTTATCACAATAAAATGATTATGATGGCAATGAGGCTTGTAAAGGAGGTTGAAGGCTGAGTCAAAGTATGACCATTTCTAAAAAAGGAAAACATACAAAGCAAGGAAGGGCATGAGTTCAACCCAACATAGCCATCAAGAAAGATATATAGAAACGTTAAGGTTTCTGAAAGGAAAATGCATATAAAGCATTTAGAAACAAGTGTGTTTGTTCTTGTTGTATTACAAAGTGCAAAAGGAGCATTGTATTGATAGAAAATAAAATGAATGCAAATATTTCATGTAGAAAGAACTCACCTAGTGTAGCCTCCATCTTTGTGAAAAGAGGCTACAAAAAACTTCATGAAATTCCCAAACTTTGCAAAGCTCTACAATAACTCATGGCGACAATGTCTCCACAAAGCTTTAGTTGAAACCCTCATGGTTGGTGGTGCTATCTTCCTCTTTGGGCTCGGTGAAAAATGAAATGCCTTTGACAAGTATGGCTCAGTTTTTGCTTTAGCGTTTTTACCCTAAGTTGTTATCAATGAAAGATTAGGAATTTTGTTTATCTTTTAATAAAATACAATGGAACTTTTGAGCCCCTTGGGAGACAAGTCTATGACTTGTATTTTTCTTCTATATTTACAAGTCTTTTTAAGAATTATGATTTATTGCTTTTACTTTTGCATAATATTTGAAAATTGTGAAATACTAAGTCTTAATGATGTTTTATAAATCATTATGACTTAAGTGTTTTTTTTTAAATGTAAAAATAATAGGAGTCTTTCCATGCATGCAAAAAGAGGAAACATATATATAATTTCATTTATGCTTTTACAAGCATCTAGGGAGGTTATTTTGTAGTTTACCAACATGAGTAGGAGATGTAGGGTGTTGTTATCACCTTGTTGAGAGAATATAAACTTCTTTGTTTCCATTTAGAGCATTTTTAGAGGTGTTTATGGTTTGATCAAGTCATGCTTGAATTTTTCACCTATTATGAGCTCTTTTGGAGATAATGTAGTTGCTATATTTTTGGCTTTTAGAGGGCATCTAACCCAAGGTGGTTTCTAGAACCCTTTTTTGGTGGAACCACTCGGTGTTGGTTATTTATTGACTCTTGTAACTCAGTTTTGAGTTAGTTCTAAGGATGCTTTTCTGGAGTTAACGACTTTCAACCCAGCATAGCCATGAAGAAAGATCTACAGAAACGTTAAGGTTTTTAAAAGGAAAATGCTTTATTCTTTTAGAGAAATGCATATAAAGCACTGAGAAACAAGTATGTTTGTTCTTGCTATATTACAGAGTTCAAAAGGAGCATTGTATTGATAGAAAATAAAATGAGTGGAAATATTTCATGCACAAAGAACTCACCCAGTGTGGCCTCCATCTCTGTGAAAAGAGGCTACAAAAAACTTCATGAAATTCCCAAACTTTGTAGAGCTATTAAGTAACTCATGGCGGCAATGTCTCCACAAAGCTCCAATTGAAATCGTCATGGTTGGGGGCACTATCTTCCTCTTTGGGCTCAGTGAAAAATGAAATTATTTTGACAAGTATGGCTCAGTTTTTGATTTAGGGTTTTTACACTAATTTTTTATAGATGAAAGATTAGGAATTTTTCCTATCTTTTAATAAAATATAATGGAACTTTTCAGCCCCTTGGGAGAAAATTCTATGAGTTGTATTTTTCTTTTATATGTATAAGTCTTTTTAAGACTTATTGTTTATTTCTTTTATTTTTGCATAATATTTGAAAATTGTGAAATACTAAGTCTTAATGATGCTTTATAAATCATTTTGACTTACGTGTTTTTTTTAAATGTAAAAATAATAGGAGGCTTTCAATGCATGCAAAAAGAGGAAACATAGATATGCTTTCATTTATGCTTTTACAAGCATCTAGGGAGGTTATTTTTCAGTTTGCCAACATGAGGAGGAGATGTAGGGTGTTGTTATCACCTTTTGAGAGAATATAGGCTTCTTTGTTTCCATTTAGAGAATTTTTAGAGGTTTTTATGGTTTGATCAAGTCATGCTTGAAATTTTCACCTATTATGAGCTGTTTTGGAGAGAATGTAGGTGCTATATTTTTGGCTTTAAGAGGGCATCCAACCCAAGGTGGTTTCTAGAACCTTTTTTGGGTGGAACCACTCAGTGTTGGTTATTTATTCACTCTTGTAACTCATTTTTGAGTTAGTTTTGAGGATGCTTTTCTGGAGTTAGTGACTTTTTTAGTCCTTTTGACAGAAAGAAGCATTTTAATGTAATTCAATTTTTGGATATGAAATTCAATGGAAGCCTTAGATGCTCTTGATACAAAATCTTGCCTTCTTATTCAATGCATTATTGTGTGTACCACATGATTGATCAAATTATTTGTGAGAGATTTTTCACCTCCTTTTAATTTTTTCTCATGATCTTGATACCTTTATGCATAGTTGTGTTAATGCAAGTTACATATTGTGCCATAAGATGCAAAATGGCTTCTAGTTATGAGATTACTCCCCTTCTTGAAGTTTGAAGTTTGAGGCAATTTTGTAAAATGCTTATGTAGAAAACATACAATAATAAGTAGTGAACATTCATTTTTTATCACTGCAAATAAGTGTTATGCAAGTTTGGGTTTCATAGTCCTTATTAGTTTGGTGTATCACCATAGGATAGTGTTTTACAATTTTCATTTTAAGCTTTATTTCTCCCTTTTCCTTACCAAATCAATAGTTTTAGGTGACACCATAGGAATCTGGCCTTCTTCAGAGGTTGACCTCTTTTTACAAGTTGCCCATAGCTTTAGAGGTCTTCCCATGCTTCTTTGAAATTCTAGGTCTTGTAGCTTAACATGTTAGATCCTGCAGCTTAGTTAGGGTGCAATTTCAGTATACAACACCTTCAAGGACCAATGATTCTAGATTTATTCAAAAATGATGAAGTGGTCTCAAAATTCATGGTAATTCATGAAAACTTCTCATGGGTAGACCACAAGGATGGTTTTGACATAGAGCTCAACACAAAGGTGTATTATGGAGAGATAATTGAATCTTTTAGTCATAAAATTAATGACATGCAACTAACTTGTAGATCTTTGAGTGAAAACCACACTGTGGCTCTCTCTGATCGTATAATAGAAAAAAGAAAAGACATATTTGATGGTGAGAACCTCTTTGAGGTACCCAAGGATGAGGGATTCAATATCCCCCTTAGTGCAATGCATCTAGAGAAGTTAGTAATTCTAGCAGAAAAGGCCACTCCAGTCAACATGGGAACAAAAGAAGCACCCAATATCACTTTGTATGTTGAATCATTGTTGATTGAAGAATAGAATAGGCTAGCAACATTCCTAAAATATCAAAGAGCTAACCTTCCATGGTCATACATAGATATGATAGGCCTCGATCCAGAAGTCATTGTGCATCATCTAGCAGTCTATCCTGAAGCAAAACTAGTGAATCAAAAGTTAAGGAAAATGCATCCTCATATAGCACTCTTGGTCAAAATTACAAAAGCTTCTTGACCTAGGATTCATCCAACCCATATATTATCCTAAGTGGCTTTCAAACCTGATACTAGTCTCCAAACCCACTAGGGGCATAATAATCTACACTAATTTTAGAGACTTGAACAAAGCATTCCCAAAGGATAATTTCCCTCTTCCTAACAGAAACATCATCATGGAATTAACAGCTGGGTATGAAATTGTCTCACTTATGGATGGTTTTTAGGCTACAATCAAATCATGAGCGCCAATGAGGATCAACACAAAATTGCATTCACTTGTCCATGGGGGACATATTGCTAGAACATGATGCCATTTGGGCTAAATAATGTAGGAGCAACCTATCAAAGAGCACTGACCCTCAATTTTCATGAAATGATCCACAAAATAGTTGAAGAATATGTGGATGATATTTTGGAAAATTAAAATAAAAGTAGTGAACAAATACAAGTCTTGGGACCCATCTTTGATAGGCTTGAAGAGTATAAGGTATGACTAAATCCAAAAAAATGTGTCTTTGGGGTGACATTAGGAAAGCTCCTTGGCTATATTGTATCACAAAAAGGGATAGAAATTGATCCAACAAAGGTAAAATCCAGCCTAGACATAAAACCACCACAAACATTGAAATAGATGAGAGGGTTACAAGGAAGATAATAGTCAATTAGGAGGTTAATAACACAACTATCAAACAAAATACACCCTTTCTTGTATCTTCTCCATAAAGGAATAACTTACAAGTGGGATAAGAAGTGAGATAAATATTTCTAGAAGATAAAGGACTATCTATTAACACCTCCAGTTCTCATGCCACCGATACCGAACAAACCGATAATCTTTTATATCTTAGCAACATCAATAGCACTAGGTGCTCTTCTAGCAGAACATGGTGAAAATGAAAAGAAAAGAGCTATCTACTACACAAGAGGACCTTAGTTGGATATGAAATGAGCTATTCATCCATTGAGAAATCATGTTTAGCAGTGGTTTTTGCTTCTCAAAAGTTTAAACACTACATGTTGTCACACCAAATCAAACTCATTGCAAAGATTGACCCATTGCAATACCTATTATCCAAAGCAACTCTCACTAGGTGAATGGAAAAATGGGTAATGATCTTGACTAAATTTGACATAGAGTATGTGGAGTGCAAGTTAATAAAAGGGAAAGTGATCATAGACCAATTGGCAGAGGAACCTATCTATGTAGAGAATCGATTGATATATGAATTCTCAGATGAATCACTATTCCTTGTCAATGCATCAAATCAGTAGAAGATATACTTTGATGGATCATTCACTCAACATGGTTCGGGGGTAGGTATTATTTTCATCACCCCTCAAGGTGATTGTATTCCAAATTCATATTATAGGATATCATTTATGTGTACTATGAATAGTGTTGAGTACAAAGCCCTAATCATAGGCCTAAGGATAGTAGTTCAATGACCGATACAAGAGATGAAAATCTATGGAGATTCACAACTAGTTATCAACAAAGTCAATGATGACTACTAATCCAAGGATGAAAATATTACTCCTTATAAGAAGATGGTAGAGAGTCTAAAGGAAGTTTTTATAGATGTAACTTTTTAGCAGATTCCTCGCATGAACAACCGAGCAGTAGATGTTATGGCAATAATTGGGTCATTGTTAGACATGTCACACAATGTAGTTTAGTGTGAATTATTGGTACAAAAACTTCTGGTACCAACTTTTAAAATCCTAGAATCAGAATTTGTGTGTAATTGTTGGTCCCAGATCCCTGTGGTATCATGAAATATTCACATATCTAAGCAAAGGAACCCTCCTATTTGATATCACCTCCAACCTTAAAAAGAACTTTGTTAAGAAGGCATCTTGATTCATGATCCTAGGTGATACCTTATACTACTGAAGCATTAAGGGGACATTACTATGATGTCTTAACCAAGAGGAAGCCATGGTTTCCTTAATAGAAGTTCACAATGGCATATGTGGATCCCATTCTAGCAGTTTGACTTTAGTTAAGAAGCTATTGAGCACAAGGTGCTACTGACCAACCATGGAATGAGAAGCCAATCAATATGTGAAGAAGTGTTTGTGGTGTCAAGAGCATGGAGATCTAATTCATGCTCTAGCTTAGCAGTTGAAAGCAATGGTCACACCTTGGCCTTTCTTGTATTGGGGGTTTAACATCATATGAAATATTACTCCAACTTCTATTGAACATCTGAAATATTGAGAGGGGGGTGAATTTGTATTCCATAAAACCATTCAAATAAAATCGATCTAACCATTATCACAGTTCTGACTGAATTAGTAAGAGAGAATAGAGAAAAAAATGAATGCAACCACACACACATGAACACCAGGATTTTTACATGGAAAATCCAAAAAGGGAAAAACTACAGTGAGGGTTAACTCACAATATATTATATCTAGATACAAGATATTACATGGATCACTACCAGGACTCACTATCCTTGAAAAAGGCTTACTACCTGAATAGAAAAGATGGAAAACAACCAATATACAAATATTGTGGCTCACTATCAAAATATTTGAAATGATAGAATACATCTTCAATGTGCAGGGTTCAATTCCAATGAAGCTTAGAATATGTACTACCTCACATAGTAGTCACTCAAAAAATATACTTTGATTCCAACTAATAAATTTTTTAGGCTTGAATCCTCTGCCACCTTTCTTCCACACTCACACTTCCTCCTACTTCACACTCACACTTTCTTCTTTCAAGGAATCTTATATATAAACAAGTATATCTTATTCATCAATTACGTTGACCTTATTAGATTAAAAAAATAATAATCAAAAAAATATTGTCGGCACCATATATGATTTAAATATTTTATCCATGGAGTGCATTATACCAAATCAGCTAACATACATAAAGCATAACTAGTCTTCATAGTAAATCACATATGTTAGGTCGACCAAGACTAGAACTTAATTAACAGAATCTCCAAACCAAAAAACAATCCTCAAAGAAGACACCTTCTGGATTTGAGATCACATCAGTTTCTCACCATACTATCATCATAGATACTACATGTAAAAACCCAACATAAGAATCTTCTCCTTAAGAAAATGTAGAGTCTCCTGCACTGATATGCCAAGCAAAGAACAACAATAAAATACAGAGTTGAACTTTGTCAAAGATAACTTTCTGCTCACAACTCAAAACTTCTCAAGATCTAGGATATAGTCATCTAAATGAGACATGATAACATGGTTAAGAGATTAGATTCATATCTATTCTTTTTGTGAATTCTAGACTAAAAATATCATCACACTGGCTCATCACAATTTAACATTACTGGTAGAGAACAACTTTCGGTAAACCAAGTAAAATTCCCATATAGTTGTCACCATGTTGACATCAATGAAAAAATAGGAACAACCAACCAAAACCATCCACACTTCATGCTCATATTGCAAGGCTCCTTATTTCCAACAATCTCCCCCTTTGGCATTGATGGAAACATGCAAGTCAAAAAAAAAATTAATATATGGCAACTGAATACTCCCCCTATCAAGATTGTTCTTCACAAAAATGTTTTTTATTTTCCAACCTCTATCTCTCCCCCTTTGACATCAATGGAAAAGGATGGGGTCTGATATATATGTATCTATGCATCATAACATAACCAAAAAAGATATGAACAAAAAATTGAATTAACCTAGAGAAGAACCTTTGCGATTCTCGAGGATGACCTTCCACAAGATTTTTCTTTCCTCCCATGATAATTTTTCACTTACAAGAGTCTTGTGAAATAGTTCAAGCTTAGTTAAGGACTTTATACCATCTTCCAAAGTATTGGGACTAAGAATAACTTCTAATAGTTCACCAATATTGTCAAGAACACTAGAAATAGGAATGTGTCCAAGTTTAATCATGTCTCTGAGTGCTACAAACTTCTTAATAACTTATGCTCTCTAGTCTTGCAAGGAAACTAAGTTATCCTAAAGCTACACAATATAGGACCACCTCTGATTACCTCTATCTTCTCCAATATCTATGTGCCTACCAGAGTAGCCATCCAAGATTCACTATTCCTTATCTCATCTCTTATGCTTAGTGTATAGCTAGAACAATTTAGGAAAAAATAAAGCAGTCCTTGTGCCTCTTCCTCATAAACTTGTACACTCTCCAATTCCTTCATCACTTGACTATGTACATTTGCACATTTTTCCTTGATATCTTCCAAATTTTCTTCAACAAACCTAATTTTAGCATGTACTTATATTTCAGAGATGTAGAACTTCAAAGAATTAATCATGTTTCTAAGATTCTCCACAATAGAAATAGATGAATCAAAATTAGCACCAAGAATAACCTTCTACAATTCTTTCAAATCTCCTTGAATTTTTGTACTTTCATGCTCATGTTGAGCTCTCTCAAACTCACTTCCTTCTTAAGCTTCTTGTTTCACAACACTCTTTCTCTTCTTCCCTATTCTGGTTGCACTACCAGAGGTACCTTCCACATTAGGATTTTTAGGGATTTCCAAAATAATTTTTGCATAATAATCAATTTCAACCTTTGAAACTTGATAATCTGACTCAAATATCCACACCAACCTTGATTGAACTGATTCCATGTGATAGAAATCTATAGACACAAGAAAATTGATATTTCCAGAGTACCTTTCAGTAACACTTACTGGGATCATTGATCTTCTATTCATCCTCATCTAAAAAATTCCAAATAATGCATTAAGAGCAGTCTCTTGAGCATCTGAATTACCAATATTTATCACGAAGTTCCTGATTTTATGGGAAATAAGCTCTATATTTGACCATTCAATTCTTCCTATTACCGATAATTATTTCAAAAAGTAAAAGTAGAAAACCAAATTGAAATAACAGAATGTATTCTTCTTACTATTCTTATTTCCCTTTAAATTCTTCAAAATATGTACTCAAAGTAATTCACATAAGTCATAATCCATAGGTCTCCCTTAACCATATCAATAATAGTATGTACAAGAGTAGTTGACACTATGAGGTCATTGTTGGGATGACAAAAATTGTGACCAAAGACCATTGTGGCATACCTAATAATCATATCCACAATTTAAATCAAAGTAATCTCTTTCCCTTCAAGAGTCGCATTGGTTATCTCAATTATCCCTTACTCAATCACTGCCTTCGATTTGGGAACTAGTCCGGAGGAGCACAAACTAGTTACATCTCTAATTGCATCTTTGATAATCAAATACACCATCAATCCACATAGATTCATTATAAATTGTACTTAAAACTATTCAAGTATGCTTCCTGTCGAACTCGAACATAGGGACTTTCCACCACACATCCAATTTCTTCTCAAATAACACTTTATAGGCTCCATGGTTCTCTTCCAATTCATTCTTCCAAATAATTCTCAACTGGACTGGTGACAATTTTTCTATCTTACTATAAAGAAACACATAGATATCTTCTATGGGAAACATTCTAGGAGGGATGTGTAGACACCGGAATTTGGTTTAGGCCTACGACTTCAATATTCTTCATAATTCTTATTCTTCATGGTCATGATTAAATAATCTTAATTATTTAATTAATTCATCTTAACATTAATTCTTCTATTGATTAAATAATCTTGATTATTTAATTAATTCACCTTAACATTAATTCTTCTGTTGATTAAATAATCTTAATTATTTAATTAATTCATCTTAACATTAATTCTTCTATTGATTAAATAATCTTAATTATTTAATTAATTCATCTTCTTTTATTTCTTCTATTAATTAAATAATCTTAATTATTTAATTAATTCACACTTTCTTTATTCTATCTTAATTAAATAAACACTTTTTATTTAATTATGTTACTAATTAACCTTATCCGTCTTGTCAAATTAAATAAATTCTTATTTAATTTATTCTTTATCATATTTCAACTATAATTAAATAAATTCATTATTTATTTAATTATTCATTTAAAATCCCTTCATCATTTAATTAAATAAATCTTATTTATTTAATTATTCTCCGAATATCGAGTCTTGAATTAAATGAATTATTTAATTCATTAATTCTATTTTAACACATTCCTCTATATTTTAGATAATTATGTGATTTATCTAAGTATTCACTTTTACTCGACTCGACATCTATTTTAATCGTTCAGTTAACTATTGATTTGATGTCTGAGTGGCATCTTCGAGTAATCTCTTCGTCAAATCATTAAAATCGTCCAGTTCTAACTCAATTGCATGTACATGCAGATTAATTAAATATTCTTATTTAATTAATTAAATTTTGTGGGTGCATTCGAACAAGAGTTGATGTAATCAATCTTTATCTTTGACATGCAAAGATATTTCTTCTGTTTTCAAATGCCGAACTGAAGATTAAATCATTCATTTAATCTTTAAGTCTATTTCTAGTTTGTATCACTCATGTCACTACTGACAGTTATCAGAATGCATGTCTAATCAGTCGATCTCAACCATCCGTTGGTCTTTCGATCTTGGCCTATCGTTCGAATAATCGATTTTCTATAAATTGATGTCATTCTTCATTCCACTCTCTCTCGCGTATTCTTATGACTTTTGAGAGCACTTTGTCTTGAATCTTTGATATTTTGCTAATCATTATCTTAGGCTATACTTGCACGAATTACGAAAAATCTGAGGGCAATTATACTACACGAGCAAAATGGAGAAGGGAAATCAAGATGAATCATGGAAATACGTTTGAAATTGGTGAGATTGTTTCAGTTTGTCTGTGTTTTACTTTCCTTTGTTCTTTGTTGCTTAACATTTAGATTTGCATCTTAGATTTTAGTATTGCATGTTTGCTTCTAATCTTCTTTGTTGTCTTGTGAATTTTCTATGGCGTTATGTTTGGTGAACCCGACATGAAGATACCATCTTTGCAGATCCGTAGATCTTTTATTTTTTGGTTTTTGCAGGTTTTTCATACGGAACAACGCATTTGAAGTTTCCTGAACTGCAATTGACTTCCTGAACTGCATCTGACAGAGGAAACAACGCATCTGTATTTTCCCGAACCACAATTGAATTCCCGAGCCACAATTGAATAAGAAATGACGCATCTGACTAGTAATACAGCGACACAATTGACTAGTAAAACTTTATTTCTATTTTCAAAAATCTAAAATTTTCAATTGATTTGTGTGTTACTAATATCTTATCTTCAGCGTGTGGCCTTTTGGAGTTAACAAGCTTTTGCAGGATGATTAATGAAGGCAATATTGAAAACTACTAACGAGTTTTTCTGTAGGATGCTTTTCGAAGACCCTAGTTAATTTTGAAACAATTTGTTTGGTAGCGTAGCAAATCTTTCCTTTGGTTAAAATTTATGAGTGTCTACTATCTTTGGTGCGAAAGCACAAGTCTGGTTACCCTTACGACTTGGTACATCGAAGTATCCTCTCCCCTTGTGCATCCATGTGATCCTGGGTGTAAGAGAAACAGTTACCAACTCTAGAACTTGGGCTTGTTCTAGTGGGAAAAAGTACTCACCCCAGGATGACTCAGACTAGTAGCACCTTGAACCCGAGGGACTTCCAGTCGGTATATAAAAGTGGGTTCTTGGGGAAACCCCAAGAATCATGAGTGTGGTTCCAACGAGATGGATCTGAAAGGGGACTCGTGCCGTATGGATCACACCCCACGAACGGAATGCCCGTACTAAATACCTTTTGTTTTAGAGACCAACCTATTTGTGGCCGTTGCTTGGTATAGTGCAGGGTACAGTATCATGCCCAAAGATACTCACTACTGATCCCCTTGAGTAGAGATAGTAGTTCTTGGGAGGTCATTGCCCAAAGAATTAAAAATTGGTGTGCTCGAAAGATGTTAATGAGCCATGGAGGGGAGCCAATGCCACCAAATTTCTAAGCTATCCGCTCTCGAGAAGGAAAGGTGTTCATCACCAATCCGGGGTATAATAGGTGGGCTATACCAAGTATACAAACCCTAGGCCTTTGGCCTATTAGGATGTGCTTTTCTATTATCAACTTAAACGTTCTTTGAGTCTAAAATCAAAACTGAAAACACTTTGTCTTATGATTGTCTTTGATTGTCAGAATTTGATCACGGAAAACGGAGTCAGTTTAAAATTCATGTCACTAAAAATTCACAGAGAGTCACAACTGTTCACTAGAAACTCGCAATTGTTATTTTGAGTTGCATCTATTAAATCTTGAGTCACATCTGTTAAAAATGAGTCACAACTATTATTTCAGGTTGCATCTGTTTAGTCTTGAGTCGCATCTGTCTAGTTTAGAGTCGCATCTGCCAGTTTAGCTCGCAATTGCTTTGGAAAAACTGCATGCATTATATTCTGAGTCGCAACTGTCAGTACGAGTCACATCTGTTAAAAGGCTAACCGTATCTGTCAAGGTCAAACTGAACTTTACTAGAGAAATGCAATTGATTACTTGAGAACTGCAACTGATAAACTTGACTGCATATGTTAGATCCTGCAACACATCTATCTGATTATCAGAAAACCAAAATTTGCAGTCACTGTCTAGTCACCACGATTATACTAGTTTCAGTTGTCTTTACACAAACAGTCCTTGAACAGAAACCGGAAATGATTTGCTCAATTTTGCATTCTTAAGGTTCATTTGGTCATTACCATAGTTGTCTTAGTTCGTAGTTTAGTTGCACCTTAGGATACATATTACCTTGCATTAGATTTCTAGAAAGGTCACTTTCATAAACTTTAGGAGTAGTCCACCATCTATACTCTAAAAAAATCATAGCGTCAACGAAATCTGTCTTGAACCTAGTCTTATCATTTTATCATTTGTCCTACAGTGAGTCCTCTTAGCTCACTAGTCTAGTTAGGGAGCTCACCTTATCTTTGGTCTTTGTCCTACATAGGTTCCTTGACATAATTAAATTGACACCTTGGTTAGACTTTAGGTAGTTGGTAACCTTGTCTCAGGTTCACAAAATTGATTACCTTAGAAGCTTGCTTAGAATTTGTATCTTTAGACACTATCATCCTAGGATAGCATCATTTTAGACATACCTTATTTGCATAGAAAATACCAAAAAAATAGTTGCATGCATTCATCCTTTATATTCAGAAAATCCAAAAAACATAGCTTAGGTTTCATACCTTAGACTTAAGTCACTCTTTGCATTGTCATACCTTAGCCCTCATATCACATACCTTAGTCATACTCCATCTTTCATCATAACCTCACCACCATGTTTGCAATTTACCTTGATATGTGTGCTAGTCAAGTTGAATACCAGTTACTCTGTAATGGTCAATTCCAACAAGCCATAGACTTCAAAAGACAATATATCCAATCCAAATGCCAACCAACGTCAACCCATGGTCAACTACCTACATACCCTTCCTACCAACAATCCATAAGTCCTAGTCCTCCATCCATCTACCCTCATTATCAAGAGTCCCTTAGTATAATCCATGCCATGAATCCACAACAAACGTCCACTTATCACCCTTATCCTAACCTTAACAAGGGAAACCAACCTTCCACTAATCCCTTCCAAGCCTCCATGTCCTACCCTAGTCCTTCATCCACTAATCCCTTCCAATCCTCCACATCCTATCATAGTCCTTCATCCACTAATCCCTTCCAAGTCACTCCATCTCAATCTACATTTAGTCATGAAAATACATCTATTCATGGTCTCAAAAGTCACATCCCATCTACTAAACTTAAGGATACATGTCAAACAGAAAGTCCAAAGCATGACTTCATGGCTTCACCTTCATTTCAAGATCAAAGTAGTCTATCCCATGACCCTATCTTTAAGTCCATCCAAGAATTCCTTCTAGATAATCATGGCATCCAAAATACACCTATCCTTGATCAATATTCCATTCCCAACCACATCATTCAAGACAAACCCATCTTTGATCAAGACACTATTATTGAGCAAGAAGTCCAAAATGATCCACTCCTTGACCTTTATGCCATTCATGATCAAAAATTTGAAGGCAACCCTATCCAAGTACCAAACGCATCCATTTCCCAAAATGAGACACTTGCCTCCTTTGGACACATAGATGATATTTCTCTAGAATGAGAGTCTCCTACTCTAGATATATTTGCAAATGATCAAGCTATAGCTGAGTTCATTGGACTCTATGAAAATGACCATAAAGACGGTTTCAACATTGACTTGGAAGCACCAGTAGAATCCTCTGAATCTGATATGTCACAAAATAATAGCAACAATATCCAACATGTCAATGAAGCCAAGACATCCTATCAACTAGGATCATCCACTTTTATCAAATCAGGCTTTCTTGTAGAGGAGAAGATTCCAAGTAACAGTTTCCACATGCACAGTGATGGGTTAGCATCTTGCTTTCAAAACAAAAAATACCCTATCGCAAACAGAATTTGTCAGAACATGCAATATCAAGGAAAAGGACTAGGCATACACGAGCAAGGAATTCTAGATCCAATACAGTTTCAAGCAAATCCTAGACATCAAGGTCTTGGTTATTCTTCAGTCAACAAATCTAATGATGTTAATGGTACCTCCTTGATATTGGGGGCAACTTTATCTAATACAAACATCAAAATGGAGGCCATGAGTAGTTCTTACCATAAGGTTGTTGCCAACACTCCTTCCATCCATACCATAAATTGTCATTCCAACATGAATAAAGCTTCCATTTGGAACCAACAAAAACAAAATTCCTACAAATTCAAAGTTCAAAATCAAATATCAAGGCCCATTGAATCAATAAAAAATCCAAGTGGACAAATAAAGTTGAAATGGATCCCAAAGAAAAATGGATCAAGCAAAGAAAATAGTTCAAAAGTAAAAGTCAATCAAAATGTGGAGCTACAAGAAAAGAGGACTCCCACATATAATAAATGTCCACCTCCTTCAAAATGGTCATCATACAAGGCATATAAAAGTCATGGTTCCAAATATTATCCCAATATGAAACCTAGTCTCCATCATCCATCACCCCAAGTTTGGAAAATAAAAATTCCTACATCTAAATTGCCAAATGCATCTACCATCATCCGTCATAATCCTACATCTCACCTAAAGTCTAAAAATCCTACATCACAAATCCATCGCATCTTGTCAGCAACTCTTTATTGTAAGGACTCACATGGCACTCTATCACGATGTGTGTATTTTGATAAGGCCAACTCTAGTGTCAATAAGGATTACAATGACATCAATCAATTGTATGCAAGTGCTATCATCCTGACAAGGCAACTACTTCATCAAGGTCATTATTGGCATATCATGGCACTAGTCTCTACATCAGCACCATCAATGGATTCGACACAATCAGTGATCATCTAAAGCATCAAGGCCATCCAGAAAAAGAAAAAAAAAAGTCACTTTGATGAAAACCTGGCAAATAGGCATCTTGGTGACACTAAAAGAACCAAAAAAAAAAAAGTCAAGAGAAAAATTTCATCCAATAGTGAAAACCATTCTTATGGCGCTTTGGATAAGTACCATGATGAAAACCTGGCAAACAGGCGTCATGTGTAAGAAATTATCTATGTGGACTATTACACTTGGGGGAAAGTTGTCTCATCTCTCATACCCTTCGTATGACATTTATTATGACATTTCCATCTATCCATCTAAGCCCTACCACTCATGCCCATTTTCCCACCTACTTTGATCTTGATAAGGACTGGGGTGCAAACATAAATCATGCTTTGGAAAAACTCTTGATATGTCTATCCTTTGGTCATACACTATCCACGAAATATCATGTCATAGCCTTCATAGCATTTTTCCAAACGGGTTATCCTTATACGCAATACCTATTGCATGCCTTGGTTTTTCCCTTGTCAATGGTCTAAGGATCTTCCATCATCCCATCCAATCTTGAAAATTCATTCCAAATGCAACAAGCCCAATCCATATAATCTTTCTATGCATCCTAGTGCATCATTCAAAACATTCCATTGCTTTGTTTCTAGCATGGTTGCAAACCTTGATCCTTTGTCACATTATCATCATCCTCATGTTGTTTCGGGATGTGTCCTTCCTATGTCAAACAACATTGTCACCATCCTCATCACCTATCAATTGGTTTTTAGCTTGACTAGGGGCAAGATCATGGTTGTCCTTGGATTCTTGTGTATGGTTTCTTGGTTGCTTGTAGGAATCATTTCCCTATACATAGTCCACTTCCTTGTACATAGTACACTACCCGGTACATAGTCCTTATCCCTGTACATAGTCCACTACCCGACCGTACATTGTCCTTATCCCTGTACATAATACCTATCCCTATACATATCCCTTATCTTTCCTGTCCATCATTTGTATATACCATTCATAATAAGTGGTAGTCTTTCCCATAACTTGGAACGATTGACATCGAGAGCATTTCATATCCCCCATTTTACCCTATTCATAATCAATTGGTCTTATATACTCAATTGGGGGCCAAACACTTGACATGTGTCATATTGGTTCTTACATTGGTTGTGTTGAAGACATAAAACCATGGAAAATCCACAAAAACATCGAAAAACTTCAAAAAGACAAAAAATCAAAATCAAAAAATCAAAACATTTCAAAAATCCAAAGAAATAGAGTCAGAGTCAGTCGCACTTGTCAGTCTTTGTCGTTTGTCGAACTACGTTGCCTCTGCGACTGGACGTAGGCAAGGCCATCTGCCGATGTGCCCCCGAGGCATTAGGTCGGTCCGTTTAGGTTTGTCTGTATAAAGTCATGAGTCAATCCATATGTCTATAAGACAAGGTCATTAGTTGTGTCAAACTACGAGGTCTCTGTGTATAATGTAGGCAAGGCCATCAATCGATGAGCTCCCGAGGCCGCACTAGGTCAGTCCATTAGGGTTTGTCACATTCACTTCACACATGTCTTCTATTTGTAGTCAGTCTTGTCAGTCAAAGTCAAGTCGAACTACGAGGTCTCTCGCATGTATAACGTAGGCAAGGCCATCAATCAATGAGCCCCCGAGGCCGCACTAGGTTAGTCCTTTAGGGTTTGTCGTCACACATAGTCAATTTTCCACATCATATCAGGTCATGCATTAGTCATGTGAACAAGTTAGCAATGTCTCTAAGTCAAATCAAACACCTTGCCAAACAAAACAACCAAATAGATCAATAATGTCTACTACAGGATGTGTCCTTCCGAAACAGACATCATCATGACAATCAACCTGTATCTTATTCAGGATGGGTCCTTCCTGAATCTGATATTAGCAAAACAATCTATGTCTTATACAAGATGAGTCTTTCCTGCATAATCGACAAGGTCAAACATAGCCTTACACAGGTTATCACATCAATGGTATCCGACTCAATGTCTTATATGATACATGTCTTTCTCAAACAAGGCTTTGCCATGCCTTATACAGATAGTCATCACATCAAAACCAAACTCAAAGTCTTATCCAATATGTGTATTTCCTAACATCAGGCTTTATCAATCAATCCTTTTATCAATCAAAATAAATCAAACAAACAAATCATAGTTTTGGAAAATATTTTACTGGTTTTTACTTTATGGCTTATTTATCTTATCATTTATCTTGAATTGATGACTGGGATTCATGTTACTAGCTTTCTCAAGGATGTCCCATGGAGGATTTAGAGAAGCAACGATGTATCAGAATTCTATTTTCTTTGACTGTTGTCTGTCGAATGTCTTTTAATTTGATTTTGAGTCATGTTACTAGTTCCTCAAGGATGTCCATGAAGGATTTAGAGGAGAGATGACGTTTCATGACCCATCTTTTCTTTTGTTTGTTGTCCGTGGTTTGTCCCGACAAAAAGATCGGGGCAACTTGTGCCCTTAGTATGAGTTAATGACAATCCTTGTCTCTGACTGTCTGTTATTAGCAAGTAGGATGACCTTGCACACCTTGATTTATGTCATATCATGGTGTTTTTCTCCATTTGTATTAGTCCCGCCCAATGATGATAAAGTGCAATACCTTTTGTGATACAACGAAACATCGAAGATTGCTAATACTAACATCTATCTCTTGTCTTTTGTTCTTTCTCAATCTTTCTTTTCGCACTAACATTTTTTTTCTTTTCTACATCTTCACCACCCTTATCTATTTTCCTCTATCCTTTTTTCTTTCATCTTCTAGTTCTCTCATCAATTTCGAGAGCACACTTCATGTTCTTTGAACCCGCTTGTCCTCCCCGAGGGGGTACCTTCACCTATTTTACACTGGGGCATGATTGGGCCATATTTCTTATCGATTTTCTTTGACACAATGCCTAAGTGACATTGTATCAAAGAGGGGCAAATGTAGACACCGAAATTTGGTTTAGGCCTGCGACTTCAATATTCTTCATAATTCTTATTCTTCATGGTCATGATTAAATAATCTTAATTATTTAATTAATTCATCTTAACATTAATTTTTCTATTGATTAAATAATCTTGATTATTTAATTAATTCATCTTAACATTAATTTTCTATTGATTAAATAATCTTAATTATTAATTACACTTTTCTTTATTCTATCCCATTAATTAAATAAATGCTTTTATTTAATTGTCATACTAATTAACCTTTTATTCTGTTGTCAAATTAAATAAATTCTTATTTAATTTATTCTTTATCATATTTCAACTATAATTAAATAAATTCATTATTTATTTAATTATTCATTTAAAATCCCTTTCATCTTTTAATTAAATAAATCTTATTTATTTAATTATTCTCTCTAATATCGAAGTCTTGAATTAAATGAATTATTTAATTCATTAATTCTATTTTAACACATTCTCTATATTTTAGATAATTATGTGAGTTATCTAAGTATTCACTTTACTCGACTCGACATCTATTTTAATCGCTCAGTTAACTATTGATTTGATGTTTGAGTGGCGTCTTCGAGTAATCTCTTCGTCAAATCATTCAAATTGTCTAGTTCTAACTCAATTGCGTGTACATGCGGATTAATTAAATATTCTTATTTAATAAATTAAATGTTGTGCGTTCATTCGAACAAGAGTTGATGTAATCAATCTTTATCTTTGTCATGCAAAGATATTTCTTCTGTTTTTGAATGCCGAACTGAAGATTAAATCATTCATTTAATCTTTAAGTCTATTTCTAGTTTGTATCACTCATGTCACTACTGACAGTTATCAGAATGCATGTCTAATCAGTCGATCTCAACTGTCTGTTGGTCTTTCGATCTTGGCCTGTCGTTCGAATAATCGATTTTCTATAAATTGATTTGCCATTCTTCATTCCACTCTCTCTTGCGAATTCTTATGACTTTTGAGCACACTTTGTCTTGAATCTTCGATATTTTGCTAATCATTATCTTAGGCTATACTTGCACGAATTACAAGAAATCTGAGGGCAATTATACTACACAAGCAAAATGGAGAAGGGCAATCGAGATGAATCATGGAAATACGTTTGAAATTGGTGAGATTGTTTGAATTTGTTTACGTTTTACTTTCCTTTGTTCTTTGTTGCTTAACATTTAGTTTTTCATCTGAGATTTTAGTATTGCATGTTTGCTTCTAATCTTCTTTGTTCTCTTGTGCACTTTCTATGGCGTTGCATTTATACCTTCACCTGTTTTACACTAGGGCATGACTGGGACATATTTCTTATCAATTTTCTTTGACAGAATGCCTAAGTGACATTGTATCAAAACGGGGCAAATGTAGACACCGAATTTTGGTTTAGGCCTACGACTTCAATATTCTTCATAATTCTTATTCTTCATGGTCATGATTAAATAATCTTAATTATTTAATTAATTCATCTTAACATTAATTCTTCTATTGATTAAATAATCTGATTATTTTATTAATTCAATCTTAATATTAATTCTTCTATTGATTAAATAATCTTAATTATTTAATTAATTCATCTCTTTTATTTCTTTCATTAATTAAATAATCTTAATTATTTTATTAATTCACACTTTTCTTTATTCTATCCGACAATTAAATAAACGCTTTTATTTAATTATGTTACTAATTAACCTTATTGCCTTGTCAAATTAAATAAATTCTCATTTAATTTATTCTTTATCATATTTCAACTATAATTAAATAAATTCATTATTTATTTAATTATTCATTTAAAATCCCTTCATCATTTAATTAAATAAATCTTATTTATTTAATTATTCTTTGAATATCGAGTCTTGAATTAAATGAATTATTTAATTCTTTAATTCTATTTTAACGCATTCCTCTATATTTTAGATAATTATGTGAGTTATCTAAGTATTCACTTTTACTTGACTCGACATCTATTTTAATCGTTCAGTTAACTATTGATTTGATGTCTGAGTGGCGTCTTCGAGTAATCTCTTCATCAAATCATTCAAATCGTCCAGTTCTAACTCAATTGTGTGTACATGCGGATTAATTAAATATTCTTATTTAATTAATTAAATGTTGTGCGTGCATTCGAACAAGAGTTGATGGAATCAATATTTATCTTTGTCATGCAAAGATATTTCTTTTGTTTACGAATGTCGAACTGAAGATTAAATCATTCATTTAATCTTTAAGTCTAT
The DNA here is from genome assembly GCA_007258455.2 of Sequoia sempervirens. Lineage (NCBI taxonomy): Eukaryota > Viridiplantae > Streptophyta > Pinopsida > Cupressales > Cupressaceae > Sequoia > Sequoia sempervirens. Next base: position 1,003,009,676 of record VDFB02281492.1, on the reverse strand, counting down.
TTCTAGTTTGTATCACTCATGTCACTACTGACAGTTATCAGAATGCATGTTTAATCAGTCAATCTCAACCGTCCGTTGGTCTTTCGATCTTGGCCTATCATTCAAATAATCGATTTTTTATAAATTGATTTGTCATTCTTCATTCCACTCTCTCTTGCGAATTCTTATGACTTTTGAGAGCACTTTGTCTTGAATCTTCGATATTTTGCTAATCATTATCTTAGGCTATACTTGGACGAATTATGAAAAATCTGGGGGCAAGTATACTATACGAGCAAAATGGAGAAGGGAAATCGAGATGAATCATGGAAATACGTTTGAAATTGGTGAGATTGTTTCAGTTTTTTTACGTTTTACTTTCCTTTGTTCTTTGTTGCTTAGCATTTAGATTTGCATCTTAGATTTTAGTATTGCATGTTTGCTTCTAATCTTCTTTGTTGTCTTGTGCATTTTCTATGGTGTTACAGGATGCATGAAAATGCACCAAATGACTCTTCCGATAGATTCTTCAAATATTTCCTCAAATTAATTTGCATTCTATCCGCACTATTCACAACCTTTGAATTATCCATAGCAATAAAAATGAAGGATTGTACCACTAGGAATACCTTTGTAAATTCCAACTAGAAAAATATAGATATCCAGTTTCAATAGCACACTTTGAATCCACTTGATATCTCCTTCAAACCCTGAAACACTGAATTTCTCTCTAAACTTCCTTTGCATGCTTCTTCTGAAAATACATATGCCTCTTGAAATGTCTAAATTTGTTTCTTTCATTCTAAATTCTTTTGCAATAAATTCTTCAAAATGCAAGTAAATTGCCTCAAATATTGTGTGCGCCTCCATTCTTTCAAATTCTACGAACTACATTCTTCACACATGTGATTGAGAAATTCCTTAAATCTACTACCAAATTAAATATACTTCTTTCATGATCAAACATAAGTATCGATGAGGGGGTTTATTATTATTTTTTCTGATAATTGCTACCCTAAGTTATTGCTAGACTCAAAAATTGATAAGCATATCTGCACTAGAGGTCGGCATAGATAAGACTAATGATTCTGATTCAACTTGCTTGAATTCTTCTTCCTTTATGTAGATCATTTTCATCTCTTTTCTTTCTTCTTATGTATCAACAATTTGTTCATTCTTCTTCACTAAATATAATAGAATTTTTTGGATTACTGCACTTAGAACAAACAATATTCTTCCTTCCAATCTTTCTTTTATTCAATCTATTCTCACATAGACTTTCTTTATGTCCATCCTTCTTTCACTTAAAACATTTTCCAGAGAATGATAAAGTATCATTCATTTTACTTTTGTAGTCCTTTGCCTTATGACCAAATTTCATGCAGGAATGAAAAACACCATTGAAAGATAAATACCTTTTAGCATCAGGTTGTTTGATGAGAGTTCTTCCAAAATTGCTTCTTATATTCTTGATTCATCCATCTTTACACTGAGTCTTCTTGTCAGTAGATTTCTTCGCTTTAGAACTATGACCTTCTTCAAACCCTAAACCACTTTTATCCTTACCTGATCTCTGAGAGGTAATCAACTCATCAAGCATTGCAAAACTTACTTTAAAATTTTATTTAAAAATTCTTTCCTTTTCTAGATTGGATCTTAATATTTTTACTTCTTTCTCAAGCTTTGTGCATTCATCCATCTTCATTTCAATTTCAATTTCTTGGCATTCTTCAGTTGTTTTGTTTTCATCCAATTGCTGCAATAGGATGGAGACTGTTTCATCTGCCTTAACCAATAGATCATATGCTTCCACATATATACTTTCTAATTTTTCAACATATTCATATGATTTCAAAAACTTGTTCTTTATATCTTCTAATTCTTCTAAACATCCAACAGAGATCACTTCCAGAGGAAAAAAATGTTTATACTCAAATTTCGGGACCTTCCTCAAGCTGTTAGACTTCTTCTAGGGAACTAAGCTCTAATACCAATTGTTGAACATCCTGAATACTAAGAGGGGGGTCAGTCAATATTCCATAAAACTATTCAAATAAAATCCATTTAACCATTATCACGGTTAGATGAATGAATCAACAAGAGAGAACATAGAAATGAATCAATGCAACCACACACACATTAACACTAGGATTTGTACATGGAAAATATAGAAAGGGAAAAACAATGGCGAGGGTTAACTCAAAATATATTATACCTAGGTACAAGATATTATAGGGCTCACTGCCATGACTCACTACCTGAAAAAAAAAGATGGATAACCACCAAGATACAAAGATTGTGGCTCACTACTAAAATATTTGAACTGATAGACTACACCTTCAATGTGGCGGGTTTAGTTCCAATAAAGCTTAGAATATGAAGTACTACCTCAAACAACAACCACTCAACAAATCTTCTCTCATCCCAACTAATAAAACATTTAGGCTTAGATCCTCTTTCACCTTTCTTCCACACTCACACTTCCACCCACTTCACACTCACACTTTCTTCTTTCAAGGAATCTTATATATATATAAGTATATATTATTCATCAATTAGGTCATCCTAATTAGACAAAAACAAAATTAATCAAAACACTCTTTGTAAGGCCCCTCCTTTTGTAGGATAGTTATGAATACTTAAATTGTACTATTGGTTTTCTTTTCCTATTAGCAATAATTGGTTGAGTTAAATGAATGAACTATTCAGCTTAGAGCTATTGGGGAACATGCAATGTACATGATGCCTAATTAAGATGTTAGTATGTGGTCAATATCATATGATATTTATATGATTGTTTGGTACCATACATTTATCTCTAGAGACTTCATCATCTGAAGTGATCGCCAAATTTGTGAATCTTATTAATTAGCCTTGTACCCACATTTCATGAAATTGGGTGAACAACTTGCAATTGAAATATATAGGATAGCCCTCTTGACAATAGTGAAATGAATAATGGATAAACATTAACCTAAGATGATTATTAACCCTCTTATACGATTGGCTACTTTGTAATCATGTAGGAAAGGAAGGTAGTCTTAGATTGTTATTATTGTTGAATTTGTGATTTATGATTCATCAATATTGACAAGAAAAGGTCAACTTTGCCATAAAAATTGGTCATACTATTCTAGTACAAATTCTATGAAGTTAGTAAAGTTATTATTTTGAATATCACTTCCTTTATGTTGTTCTCTTTAGAACTACAATATTTTGCGTAATGGATTAACTAGTTGTTCTAATTTAAATAGTATGGAGAATAGATTTAACTTGACAAAGGTATATGGATATATTATGAATAATCATGTGAATTATAATTTAACTTGTTAATAAATCTACTTCATCTTAATGGCCATTTTTGTAAGTAAGAGAGAAATGGTATAGGAAGAATGTTATTTTGATATTCAAGTGACATTTTGAATATGAAGGCTAAATTAATCAGAAAAATTGGATTTAAACTGGTATGTGTACAATTAGCATTATAAAGTGCTAACAATTAGTGACAAGAAGCTTGCCTTCAAATGTTCAAGATTTGGGGTACAATTATCCAAGCGATCAAGGTAAGAAAATTTAATTATTGTTCAATTGATATTTTGATTTCATTATGTCATTTAAATTATTTCATTTTGGATTATTGACAAGGATGAAAGTACAGAGGATTATAAATGGTCAATGGAAGGAAAGAGCATCACCAGGACCCTATTTATTCCCCCCTCACATTTTGAAGTAATGGGATAAGCATATGAATATTGAGCTGCGTATTTCGTCTTGTGTCAGTAAGTGTCTTTATATTAAATAGATATAGGGAGAATTAGGGAAATTTGGAAAAAAAATCCCCACCCAAGTGTTTAGGGTTAGGGCTTGAGGGGAAAAGATAAGGAGGCGATCTAGGTATTATTTGGGGGGACGGTGGGAGGAGGAAAAATGATGGGAGCCTCCATGGTTGTGATGTAGGGTAAGAGGTAGGTACTATTTGTCTTAAAAGTGTTGTTGTTCTTGCTATTAATCTTTGTCAAGATTGATAAAATATGTTGTTCTTGCTGTAAATTTCTATGAAGATTGCTAAAAGTTTTTGTTAGTTGTTGTCGTAAGTCTTGTGGTAGTTGCTGCTAGTTTTGGGTGGGAAAACATTTTATTTTTTGTGAAAGTATTATGTCCCATGTGTTAATTGGTTGATTCTCCTTGAGATAAGAACCTCTTGTGATCCTATGTTGTGGTGGTGAAATGCCTATGAAACTGCCTTATGATCCCTAGTTGCATAAATTTTGTTGTGAGGGTCCTCGGTGATTGCTCTTGGGTCGGGGGTTGGCTAGAGCTCTTCAGAGTTTGATGATGCCAATATGGAAGGGTGGAGAGATTTTCCCTCCCATTGGCTGATTTGAGTTGTAGGGAGGTCTTCACCATCCGCTCACCCTTATGATTTCATGTAAACAAGACTGTATTCAGAAAATAAATAGCTACCTGTGTAGTTTGGAAGAAAGTTGAAGAAAAAGCTTGAGTAGGGTATACGGTGAGGAGAATATAAATCAACCATAAACTATAGCTTACAACAGACCATAGTGTTGCTCCTCATTTTACCTTATTTAAATTTGAGATCTATTGAATGCCCCTATTTACCTGTTTAGAAATAACACATATAGTGGATCTACAATTGACTGCACAAAATCAAAATATTGGGTTTCTGTGTGTATGTAGGTACCTGGTGATTCATAGATATAATAACAAGAATGTATTGGGGATGGTATTCTTGAAATTAACAAACCTCAAATGAGTTTAGTCTGCTTGACATGCCATTGATATTAAGATTAGGCTGGAATTGCAAATAATCCCCTTCCTTTTCAGGAAATCATTCTGCATACTAGCTCTGCTTAATTATTAGTGATTTTTTTTTTTATATATCCCTGTAACAACACTCACAATCAGAATGGCCAGAAATTAAAACTGTAGTAAATTTAATCATCTTTACAAAACCAAAATGTACAGAAAAAAAATATAGAAGAGGAATCTTCATTGAAAATATCTACAGTAGGAGAGCACCACCCAGAATCGGAAACCCTATGTTAAATAATTGAAACCAGGAGAAATTTTGTCCTTTTAAAAAAGGAAATGCTAAATAAATAAATAAAACCAATCTTTGGCATTGAAAACCTGTAGTGCATCCTTCCTCTCCTTATCGGCCTCTAGGAAGATTTTTTTTAATCCATGCCTGTCTTCTATGCTGCCACAATTATATTCTACCTTGCTCGTTGTAGGAAGTAAACATAGAAGTTTTCTTTTAGGGTAGAAATGTGAAATTGCTACTATAAGAAATTAGGGCAGCGTTGGAATGATTTTTCAAGTGTCACGTACAGCTGCAGGGCGTTGAAGTAAAGATGTTTAGAAGCCTTCATTCTAGATAGTTAAAACACAGTTGATAGGTGTGGGGTTTAGAGAAGGGTACGTGTTCCTTTCACCATTGCAAAACATGTGGTGATTTGCTACTTGTGCTTTTGAGATATTCAGGTTTTACTTTTAACCTCTATAATTTCATTCCTTGTAAGGGCCAAAGTAATGTAATAAGTAACATAAATAACGAAATAAATGGGAAGATTAAGAAAATGTTTGTTTATTTATTTTATTATTGATTGAATTGCACCATGTAGTCATTATATTTTATATTGGGAATTTGTTATTATCTTTATTTTTTTCTAATGTTTATTTGTTTGTGAGCATATATTTTGTTTATTAAATAAATGTTTTGAACAAAAAGAATGATAATGTTAATGAGGTAAATCTAGCAGCATTGGAAAGGTGCCTATTAATACTAATGCATTTGCAGGTAGTAGTGACAGAGACAGGTTTGACAGTGATAGTTGTATCAAGCAAGTTCTATTATAATGACCATGGAACCAAATTTTACTACTGCTGGTTTTAACTATATAGATGACTGTAAATTCAATATTGTTCTTATATTCTATTTTAAGTCTGTAATTGCTGCTCTTTAATGTCTGTAATTGTTGTTCTTTAATTCATGTAGTTGCTCTTGTTACAACCTATTTCATGGGTTGAGTTATTGTTGTTTTTAGTTTGTAATTGCTGCTCTTTAATACCTGTATTTGTTGTTCTTTATTTCCTGTAGCTGATCGTGTTACAGCCTATTTCATGCGTAGAGATATTGCTATTTTTAGTTAGTAATTGCTGCTCTTTAATGCTTGTAGCTGTTGTTCTTTAATGCCTGTAGCTGCTATTGTTGCAGCCTATTTAATGGGATGAGTTATTGCTGTTTTGAAACAGCTTTGTATTTATTTTTGTAACTTTTGTTAAGCTTTCCCTTCCACTAAAATAAATAAATTATAATATTAGAATTTTGGGCACTTAAAACACTTTCTCAAATTTTAAATTTGACTAAATGCATGTATTTCATATTAGATTAATTTTGATATTATTAATTAAAATATTAAGAAACTTAAATGAGGTAAAGAAAATAAGTTTACCTAAATTGTGGTAACATTTCTTTATTATTAATGCCATGAATTCCTTATTAGAAGATAATAATAATATAAATAATAACACAGATATCATTATGGCAGAAACTATCATTATGGGGAATCAAGTAGATTTACAATTATCGTGGGATAAAAGAAAGTATATAAAAATATTATAGATAACATAATAAATAAATGAATAAAATGGATAGTATAGTTAACAGAGGTAAGTGAGAGTATTGATATATAATAGTTTCATTAGTAAATAAATAAAAAAAAAGAATTATATGTGACATTAGTACTATTGTTTTTGGTGAAATATTAATATTGTAATAAGCACCATGTTAAGATTTATACCGAAAGACAATAATATCCCTGATATTACTATTATGATAGTAGCCCACTTGAATATTAATGAAATTAAGAGTGACACCAATATCAATTTTAATATTGGTATAAGTATTATAAACAATTTTAAATTATAGTATCATGATATTAACTGAAATAATATTTGCGTTACCTATGGGTCAGTACAAGTTTACCTTCTTTTGCATGGAGAATAATATTTTAATGTCGACACTCCTATTACTATTTGTAGGTGGAGATAGAAATATTAATCTTAAGGTTGAGATTATTAATTACGATAATATTAAAAATTATTAAATTATTGAAGTAGCATAAAAATATTTAAATAGAAACGTTAGCCTTAAATGTGGGGTGACAACTTATTTGGGCATAGAAACAATTATGACTTTGATAATCGTTTGCCTCATTTTAACCTTCAGAGATAGTTTCATTAAGATTACAATAACTTTTAGTGTTTTCATTTTGAGTAATATTCCAATTCTTGCCCTATCCTTTCCTAGACCCGAGATACTAAGGAAACCCAAGGAGAGCATGACAATTTAGTTAGATACACAACTTTACATTTTATTTACAAAGTGTCTTCATGTAGGTGTACAACTCTTATCTTGCTTTTGATGCATCTCAAACTCTTAGAGTGTCAGTTAGCTTAATTAATGTTTGTTTAAAAAAAAAAATTGTTAGGTTTTCTTGGCTAAATTTTTAGGCATTACATTTGGTATCAGAGCCCAAGTTGAAACACTGGGTACTCTGGGAATTAATTTGGGTCTTATAGTATTACACATTGTGAATATTGACAACATTTAAATCAACTAGTTCTTAAATTGGAACCTAATTAATAAATTTTTTAGATTAACCTTGTGTTGAGCAATGAAATCTAATTTCAATAAACCACCTTACTTAGGATTTGTAAAAATATGTGAATCAAGATTAGACCTTATGGTATACTTAGCTAATGATAATTATCCATAAGAAACACAATCTTGCGAAGACCAAACCGATAGAATCATCATGTTCTTGTAGATAATGTGAATGTCGCGAAAGGATGATAGTTGAATTAATGAGTATTATCGAGTCAAATTCATGACTAATTGTTATTCTTAATTCTAAATCTTATAAGGTGGGTGATGTTAAATATGACCATGAGTTTAATAAGCTAGTGGACAAATGCAAGCACCTTAATAGCCATGTTTCTGGAAACCTAAATTTTTGCCACCTAGCACACCCATGGTCTTGTAAGGCCATTTATAACTCATAAAATTTGATCTAAATAATTATTATGGATGGTTTAGTAGAGGCGTGGTAAATTAAATAAAATTATTATTGATCATACAGTTAAACTTTGTAAGATCAATCATATCCTTACACCATAGTGGATGTAATGAATTGTTGTAGAAGATTAATTGAAGGATTCACCTAGCAAGCCTTATGCAAGGTTTAAGTTTGAAATAGATAGTTCAAGTTACCTCAAAAAGAGTCATAGTTTAATGATTAGATATGAAATGATGTAGCTAATTTAGTAATAAAAGCACCAAATAGAATGTTGTGCATAATGACATTTCATGACCCCTTGGATAACCCTAAAAAGGTGTAACCATTTGACCTAACTATGTCTACCATATTTTAAATCATGATTGATGAGAGTGGTCCACTTCTAAGTCTCACGACTAATCAATATGATCGAGAAGTGTACCACCCTAGAAAACCTTGTTAAATTCAATTTTGTGTGCAATTCTAATTCCCCCCTAGTCCAAATTGGAGGTTTGATAGAAAGTAAATTGAGGATGCCACCTAAGAAGTGATTAGTCCCTTCTCCATTGAAAGACAATCACATACAAACTTAAGATGATGACCTAGCCCATGAACCTGTTCCTTTATTAAGTGCTTGTAAACCCAAGAGAATCTATTTATTTATTTATTTTGATTTATTTTTGTTGGTTAGTAAAGTTGCATAATCAAGAAAATCCACTATAACTTGTGACTTTTTTTTCTTTTTTTTTTTGTGTTGAAAATTTGATTTAGATGAACAGATAAAGTTGTACCTTATCTTAAAGTAAATGGTGAAACTATAAACTTGCTTAAGTATGTTCCTAAGTAAACGATTACCTGTAATATTTAAGGGGACTATACAAACGACCCAACCCTTATGCTCTATTGTTAAAGACTAAGTAGCAAGAAAAAGAACATGATTTCCTAGGTTCAAACTAAAGATGAAAATGCACAAAACATCATAACTAGGATATGAGAGTTGAAGGCTAGCTAATGTGGTGTTAAATGAGTCCCTTGTTAGTTAAATTTTAGTGGAAGGACTTGGTTAAATGCGGATTTGTAATTAAAATACTATGGAATGTTATTCATTTTTCTTTTCCTATGCATTGCTAAGAACTAGAGACTTGATAGTGCAAGAATAGGAAAGCTTAGATGTTAGAAAGAAATTAGTAACGCAAGTGAGTGGGTGTTGTACTTAAAATTTGTAGAATTCTCTCGCATTGGTTAATTAATTGTTAGTTTCATTTTTATTCAAGTAATGAATTATGTCTAAGTATGGTGAATTATGTGAATGTTGGATTAAAGCATATAAATAGGAAGCATTAAAATAGGCAAGTAAAATTTGTACTATTGTTGTGTGTTACTATCCCTAGATTGTATTCACCAAAAAGAATGTATACACATGAGTATAAGCAAGGAAAACCTATGCTAGTTAAATTTCTAGTACTTTCTACTTCTTGGTTTTCCTTCATGTCTTATAAAGTTGGAGGGAATTTTGATCATGAAAATGAAGAATATGGCAAGTGTTAGATGATTCAATCATTGGATATAAAGTGCAAAATTGTAAAGACATATGAAGGCTAATGTGTTACAATAAGTTGTTTAGTAAATTATCATGTATCTTATGCACTAATGATAATATTTCCTTCTAAAGCAATGTTCTAAAAGATGATGGTAGTAAAATTAATTTGTAACTGTGAACCTCTTTGCAACATGTTGTGTAAACTAGAATGAAAATTTCCTTTATCTAGACTCATTAGTAGACATAACAACTCGAGTAAAAAAAAATTGGAAACAAAGCTAGTTCCAAACATGGAGACTTAGCTTGGCTATATGTGAAACCGTAGGTACAAATTTATAAGGTAAAAGTGTGATGCACCATGTATATTACCATTTCTATGAAATTTGAGTAATACCTATGCTATAGTTATGTATCATCTGAACAAAAATTCTTTTATTTATGAAAATAAGAAGATTTTAACAAAATGGTTCGACAAAGTGATCATGTTGTAAAGTAACTAGAGTGTGTGAGGGTGTAACAACATTTGTGTTATGTTGTGTTATGGTGTGGTGAACTACATAAAGTGTATTGTGTTGTGACATGTCAAGTGGAAACGCTGTAAATGTGTTGTTCCCAAGTATGTGATACTAGATATCCAACTTTGGGTAAGGGTGGGTGGACATCTAGTATGATCCCCTATGTGTACCCTTTGTGATGGTCGTTATGCAAACTAGCTAGTTGTCAATTTATGTAAACATGTTAAGTATGTATCTATTAAATGGAATGTGATGTATTCCTTTGTGCTAGTTTTATTTGTATGTTAAATGTGTACCCCTAGTGTATGGTTCCCCCCTTATGGGAGTGTGATGCCAACTAGTGTAAATAGGGGTTGAGAGGCACATGGTCTCCCATCGAGAGATTACGAGCTCAGGGTGTTGTCCCTAATCCTGATAAAGGATCTATGTCAATTCATTGTAATCTTCCCATGGACATTGATCATGGCCTACTCCCCCACATATGAGAGCCACACTTGTTGGTTCATAGTGCAAACCTATTCCTTGATGTATATAACCCATGGGTAAAGGATGGAATTACATGGACCACTAGTTATTCATATTTATGTGGTCAGGTACCACCAGTGATACGTATATATGTGGTCAGGGACCACCAGTTCATATTTATGTGGTCAAGGACCACCAGTGATTCATATTTATGTGGTAAGGGACCACCAGTTATTCATATTTATGTGGTCAGGGACCTCCAGTGATTCATATTTATGTGGTCAGGGACCACCAGTTATTCATATTTATGTGGTCAGGGACCACCAGTTATTGCATGCTTTTACACGTGGTTAGAGAACCACCATTCCCCTCCTCCCCTTAGGTGGCTTAACAAAGTCACATGGTGATCGTAATGTGTAAATTTTATTGTTGAAATACAAATTATTGATAATTCTTGATTGAGGTTTTATTATATTATGTGCCAGCAGTGTGGAATTTTACATTTATTTTTTTTGGGCTATTTAGCCATTTGAAGGTTGTGGTAGTCCGAATTTCCTCAAGGACTTGTTTAAATTCATTTTTGAATTAAGATTGGAATGTTGCAATGTAGCTACAATTGATCTTTAATTCATTTTTCTCTTGAATTTATAGTTTTCTCCTTGGGAGTTTTATTGGAACTTTGGTTTGTGAGCTTATGATTACTCAGTTTGAGGCTTTCTCCTTGTTTGCAAATTGCTGGCATGTGTGGTGTAATGTGAAATTTGTAAACTGCCATATCCCGGGGGGGTTCCCTGGCAGGTTGTGTAGGGGAGTAGATGCGCTGGGGAATTATTTTGAAAGGGGATTGTAATGGGACCAGTATGGGATGGTCATTAATCCATTCTTCCCCTCATTCTATGATTGTTTTTATCTGTAGGGAGGAGTCCTTAGAGAAGGACCTCGAGACCATCTTTCCTAATGGCTATGGTACCCAAGAATATCCATCCTTGTAAACCCCATTGTGTGAGCCTTGTGTTGTAAATGTTGTGGTTGTATGAGAACATGCTCACCCAGTTGGGAAGAGCATCCTTGCTATTGTTGTGTGAACATGTGAAATTGCAAGTAATGATGATATGGCATAGCTATGAAACTATGCGAGAAAGATAATAACAAATGGTGCAAAGTAATTATCCTTGAGAAATGGTATGCGTGTCATGATGATAAGTTGAAATGTCCTCATAAGGAAATTTGGACAAAATATGGAGGTAATAATTGTGAGACAGGATTGGCCATTGAAACAAAAATACTTTCTAACATCATGAGTGATGTTTATGATAAAAATAAATTTTGAGGTGAAGCAAATGTTGTTAATTCACTTATATATATATATATATATATATATATATATATATATATTATGTAATTTAGTTGAGATGGTTACATTGTTAATAAATTAGAACTCCATGGATGGGTGTTAGCATTTGTTAAACTGAGTGCATATCAAATAAATTTTCTATGGTGAAAAAGTTTTGTTTTAAGAATTTGAATGTTTAATTCATGGAAGAGATTGTCTCTCAGGTGTGCTTATAGTTGAACGTTTCGACATTTTTTTTTATTTTTTTTTTTTGAAAGGTAAGGGAATTAGTATGTTAATAGATTTATGTGCATTGATATATTAAGATCACACCCTTGTACCTTAGTGACTTCCAGGAGGAAGTCTAAGCTAAGGGGAGGGGGATGTAAGGCCCCTCCTTTTGTAGGATAGTTACGAATACTTAAATTGTACTATTGGTTTTCTTTTCCTGTTAGCGATAATTGGTTGAGTTAAATGAATGAACTATTCAACTTAGAGCTATTGGGGAACATGCAATGTACATGATGCCTAATTAAGATGTTAGTATGTGGTCAATATCATATGATATTTATATGATTGTTTGGTACCATACATTTATCTCTAGAGACTTCATCATCTGAAGTGATCGCCAAATTTGTGAATCTTATTAATGAGCCTTGTACCCACATTTCATGAAATTGGGTGAACAACATGCAATTGAAATATATAGGATAGCCCTTTTGACAATGGTGAAATGAATAATGGATAAACATTAACCTAAGATGATTATTAACCCTCTTATACGATTGGCTACTTTGTAATCATGTAGGAAAGGAAGGTAGTCTTAGATTGTTATTATTGTTGAATTTGTGATTTTATGATTCATCAATATTGACAAGAAAAGGTCAACTTTGCCATAAAAATTGGTCATACTATTCTAGTACAAATTCTATGAAGTTAGTAAAGTTATTATTTTGAATATCACTTCCTTTATGTTGTTCTCTTTAGAACTACAATATTTTGTGTAATGGATTAACTAGTTGTTCTAATTTAAATAGTATGGAGAATAGATTTAAATTGACAAAGTTATATGGATATATTATGAATAATCATGTGAATTATAATTTAACTTGTTAATAAATCTACTTCATCTTAATGGCCATTTTTGTAAGTAAAAGAGAAATGGTATAGGAAGAATGCTATTTTGATATTCAAGTGACATTTTGAATATGAAGGCTAAATTAATCAGACAAATTGGATTTAAACTGGTATGTGTACAATTAGCATTATAAAGTGCTAACAATTAGTGACAAGAAGCTTGCCTTCAAATGTTCAAGATTTGGGGTACAATTATCCAAGCGATCAAGGTAAGAAAATTTAATTATTGTTCAATTGATATTTTGATTTCATTCTGTCATTTAAATTATTTCATTTTGGATTATTGACAAGGATGAAAGTACATAGGATTATAAATGGTCAATGGAAGGCAAGAGCATCACCATGACCCTATTTATTCCCCCCTCACATTTTGAAGTAATGGGATAAGCATATGAATATTGAGCTGCATATTTCGTCTTGTGTCAGTAAGTGTCTTTATATTAAATAGATATAGGGAGAATTAGGGGAATTTGGAAAAAAAAGCCCCACTCGAGTGTTTAGGGTTAGGGCTTGAGGGGAAAAGATAAGGAGGCGATCTAGGTATTATTTGGAGGGGACGGTGGGAGGAGGAAAAATGATGGGGGCCTCCATGGTTGTGATGCAGGGTAAGAGGTAGGTACTATTTGTCTTAAAAATGTTGTTGTTCTTGCTATTAATCTTTGTCAAGATTGCTAAAATTTGTTGTTCTTGCTGTAAATTTCTATGAAGATTGCTAAAAGTTTTTGTTAGTTGTTGTCGTAAGTCCTGTGGTAGTTGCTACTAGTTTTGGGTGGGAAAACATTTTTTTTTTGTGAAAGTATTATGTCCCATGTGTTAATTGGTTGATTCTCCTTGAGATAAGAACCTCTTGTGATCCTATGTTGTGGTGGTGAAATGCCTATGAAACTGCCTTATGATCCCTGGTTGCATAAATTTTGTTGTGAGGGTCCTCGGTGATTGCTCTTGGGTCGGGGGTTGGCTAGAGCTCTTCGGAGTTTGATGATGCCAATATGGAAGGGTGGAGAGCTTTTCCCTCCCATTGGCTGATTTGAGTTGCAGGGAGGTCTTCACCATCCGCTCACCCTTATGATTTCATGTAAACAAGACTGTATTCAGAAAATAAATAGCTACCTGTGTATTTTGGAAGAAAGTTGAAGAAAAAGCTTGAGCAGGGTATACGGTGAGGAGAATATAAATCAACCATAAACTATAGCTTACAACAGACCATAGTGTTGCTCCTCATTTTACCTTATTTAAATTTGAGATCTCTTGAATGCCCCTATTTATCTGTTTAGAAATAACACATATAGTGGATCTACAATTGACTGCACAAAATCAAAATATTGGCTTTCTGTGTGTATGTAGGTACCTGGTGATTCATAGATATAATAACAAGCATGTATTGGGGATGGTATTCTTGAAATTAACAAACCTCAAATGAGTTTAGTCTGTTTGACATGCCATTGATATTAAGATTAGGCTGGAATTGCAAATAATCCCCTTCCTTTTTAGGAAATCATTCTGGATACTAGCTCTACTTAATTATTAATGATTTTTTTTTTTATATATCCCTGCAACAACACTCACAATCAGAATGGCCAGAAATTAAAACTGTAGTAAATTTAATCATCTTTACAAAACCAAAATGTACAGAAAAAAATATAGAAGAGGAATCTTCATTGAAAATATCTACAGTAGGAGAGCACCACCCAGAATCGGAAACCCTATGTTAAATAATTGAAACTAGGAGAAATTTTGTCCTTTGAAAGAAGGAAATGCTAAATAAATAAATAAAACCAATCTTTGGCATTGAAAACCTGCAGCGCATCCTTCCTCTCCTTATCGGCCTCTAGGAATATTTTTTTTAAGCCATGCCTATCTTCTATGCTGCCACCATTATATTCTACCTTGCTCGTTGTAGGAAGTAAACATAGAAGTTTTCTTTTAGGGTAGAAATGTGAAATTTCTACTCTAAGAAATTAGGGCAGTGTTGGAATGATTTTTCAAGTGTCACGTACAGCTGTAGGGCGTTGAAGTAAAGATGTTTGGAAGCCTTCATTGTAGATAGTTAAAACAAAGTTGATAGGTGTGGGGGTTTAGAGAAGGGTACGGGTTCCTTTCACCATTGCAAAACATGTGGTGATTTGCTACTTGTGTTTTTGAGATATTTAGGTTTTACTTTTAAGCTCTATAATTTCATTCCTTGTAAGGGCCAAAGTAATGTAATAAGTAACATAAATAATGAAATAAATGGGAAGATTAAGAAAATGTTTGTTTATTTATTTTATTGTTGATTGAATTGCACCATGTAGTCATTATATTTTATATTGGGAATTTGTTATTATCTTTATTTGTTTCTAATGTTTATTTGTTTGTGAGCATATATTTTGTTTATTAAATAAATGTTTTGAACAAAAAGAATGATAATTTTCATGAGGTAAATCTAGCAGCATTGGAAAGGTGCCTATTAATACTAATGCATTTGCAGGTAGTAGTGAAAGAGACAGGTTTGATAGTGATAGTTGTATCAAGCAAGTTCTATTAAAATGACCATGGAACCAAATTTTACTACTGCTGGTTTTAACTATATAGATGACTGTAAATTCAATATTGTTCTTATATTCTATTTTAAGTCTGTAATTGCTGCTCTTTAATGTATGTAATTGTTGTTCTTTAATTCATGTAGTTGCTCTTGTTACAGCCTATTTCATGGGTTGAGTTATTATTGTTTTTAGTTTGTAATTGCTGCTCTTTAATACCTATATTTGTTGTTCTTTATTTCCTGTAGCTGATCCTATTACAGCCTATTTCATGGGTAGAGATATTGCTATTTTTAGTTTGTAATTGCTGCTCTTTAATGCTTGTAGCTATTGTTCTTTAATGCCTGTAGCTGCTATTGTTGCAGCCTATTTAATGGGATGAGTTATTGCTATTTTGAAACAACTTTGTATTTATTTTTGTAGCTTTTGTTAAGCTTTCCCTTCCACTAAAATAAATAAATTATAATATTAGAATTCTGGGCACTTAAAACACTTTCTCAAATTTTAAATTTGACTAAATGCATGTATTTCATATTAGATTAATTTTGATATTATTAATTAAAATATTAAGAAAATTAAATGAGGTAAAGAAAATAAGTTTACCTAAATTGTGGTAACATTTCTTTATTATTATTGCCATGAATTCCTTATTAGAAGACAATAATAATATAAATAATAACACAGATATTATTATGGCAGAAACTATCATTATGGGGAATCAAGTAGATTTACAATTATCGTGGGATAAAAGAAAGTATATAAAAATATTATAGATAACATAATAAATAAATGAATAAAAAGGATAGTATAGTTAACAAGGTAAGTGAGAGTATTGATATATAATAGTTTCATTAGTAAATAAATAAAAAAAAAAGAATTATATTTGACATTAGTACTATTGTTTTTGGTGAAATATTAATATTGTAATAAGCACCATGTTAAGATTTATACCGAAAGACAATAATATCCCTGATATTACTATTATGATAGTAGCCCACTTGAATATTAATGAAATTAAGAGTGACACCAATATCAATTTTAATATTGGTATAAGTATTATAAGCAATTTTAAATTATAGTAATCATAATATTAAATTATAGTATCATGATATTAACTAAACTAATATTTACGTTACCTATGGGTCAATACAAGTTTACCTTCTTTTGCATGGAGAATAATATTTTAATGTCGACACTCCTATTACTAATTGTAGGTGGAGATAGAAATATTAATCTTAAGGTTGAGATTATTAATTACGATAATATTAAAAAGTATTAAATTATTGAAGTAGCGTAAAAATATTTACATAGAAACGTTAGCCTTAAATGTGGGGTGACAACTTATTTGAGCATAGAGAAAATTATGACTTTGATAATCGCTTGCCTCATTTTAACCTTCAGAGATAGTTTCATTAAGATTACGATAACTTTTAGTGTTGTCATTTTGAGTAATCTTCCAATTCTTGCCCTATCCTTTCCTAGACCCGAGATACTAAGGAAACCCAAGGAGAGCATGACTATTTAGTTAGATACACAACTTTACATTTTATTTACAAAGTGTCTTCATGTAGGTGTACAACTCTTATCTTTCTTTTGATGCATCTCAAACTCTTAGAGTGTCAGTTAGCTTAATTAATGTTTTTTTTTATAAAAAAATTGTTAGGTTTTCTTGGCTAAATTTTTAGGCATTACACTCTTGTTGGCACCATATATGATTTTAACATTTTATCCATGTAGTGCATTCTACCAAGTCAGCTAACATCCATAAACCATAACTAGTCTTCATAGTAAATCACAAACATTAGGTTCACCAAGACTAGAACTTAATTCACAAAATCTCCAAACCAAAAAATCAATCCTCAAACCAAACGCCTTCCAAAATTGAGATCACATCAATTTCTCACCATACTATCATCATAGAGACTACCATTAAAACTCCAACATAAAAATGTTCTCCTTAATAAATTGCAGAGACTTCCACACTGATATTCTAAGCAAAGAACAACTGTAAAATACAGAGTTGAATTCTGTCAAAGATAACTTTCTGCTCACAACCCAAAGCTTCTCAAGATCTAGGATATAAGTATTTGAATGATACGTGATAACATGGTTAAGAGGTTCGAGTCTTATCTATTCTTGTTGTGAATTCTAGACTCAAATACCATCACACTAGCTCATCACAAAAGAACATTACTGAAAGAGAATAACTTCCAATAAACCAAGTAAGCTTCCCATATAGTTGTCACCATATTGAAAACAATGACAACATAGGAAAAACCAACACAAACCATCCACACTTCATGATCATGTTGTGAGGCACCATATTTCCAACAAATTCATCTAATAGCCACAAGTTTATCATAACAACTACTAAGTACTTTACAAAGTGGGTCAAAGCCATTCCTATGATCTACGTAATAGGGAAAAAATTTGCTAACTTTATCCTGAATTATCTAATCTTCCATTATGGTGTTCCACAAACCCTTATCTCAGACAATGGAACACTCTTCAAGAATCAGAATGTGAAAGAGCTATTTAAAGGATTCAACATCCAACACTAATTCTCTACCCCATAGTGCCCTCAAAGCAATGGTCAAGATGAGGCTATAAATAAGACCATTCTAAAGATCCTAAAGAAAATGGTCAATAAATCTGGTTGTGACTGGCATCTACAGTTTAATCTCTCTCTTTGCGCCTATCAAACCAATGTTTGCATGCCTATGGGTGCAACCCCATTCTCCCTAATCTATGGATCTAAAGCCATGTTTCCTGTTAAGGTTGAGCTTCCATCACTGTGAGTGTCACTACAAAACCTAATCATTGATGAAGACTATAGACTATCTCAGCTAAATGAGCTATAATTCTTGGATAAGCGTCATATTGATTCCCTTAATCACTTTCAAGTATATCAAAACTAATTGAAATGGAACTATAATAAGATCAAGAATTGGTCTTCCAAGTAGGGGATCTATCCTAAAGTAGAATCAAAAGAATCTCCCAGATTGGGACAAAAAAGGAAAGTTTGAGCCTAACTAGTTTGGTCCCTTTTTCATCACAATAAGTTATGGATAAGGAGCATATAAATTATCAAGACATGAAGGTGAGTCCTTCTAGGAACCAACCAACAAATTTCATCTTAAAAAAATTTATGCCTAGTCGTGAAGGGTGTAAATATGAAAATACACAAAAATAAAAAAAGATCAAAATCCAAAAAAATAAGAAAATGGATTGAAAATAGTAAAGAAAAAAATCATCCTCTAGTTAAAATCACTTTGGTGGTGCTTTGGGAAAGTACCTTGGTGAAAACATGGAAAACAAGCACCTTGCATAAATAAAGCACCTTCATCTACCTAGGATCTTTATCCTATCATCCATCTATTGTAGTCATCCTATTTATCCCATCACCCATCCATGTCTACATCATGGCTTGATATTGTGAAGTACTATATCCCATTTAGTACTACTTGGTGTATTCCAAAGGTTAGTTTTTCCTACCTATATCAAGGTAGTCTATCACATAATGCTAGAGGGAATTGTTTATGGATCAAATCAGGTTCTTGTATATCTTAAGGTTATCAAAAATCACAATTCAAAAAAACCCAAAAACATTCATAAAATCTCATCAAAATCCAAAAACGTTCACAAAATCCTATACAACTAAAATCCAAAAACATTCATAAAATTGTAAAGTCAAAATCTAAAACATCCAAATCAAATCAAAATCCCTAAAAAGGTCGAACATGTCAAAAATCCATAAACAAAACCATGTGAAACTATGAGTCTCTGAGCTTGAACATAGGAAAGGCCATCATTAATGTGCCCCTGAGACACCCCAGGTCATTTTTTAGGAGTCTATCATAATAAACTCACAATCCATCAACTGTTTATCTCATCTTCAATAATTCAAGTCAGTCAAACTACATGGTCTCTACATGTATAATGTAGGAAAGGATAATCTTTGATAAGCCCCTGATTCCCCTAGAGAAGCTCTTTTAGGCTAGGTTGTTGGTCGAAAAACCCTAAACATTCAAATATTGAAAAACCCTTAAAAATTAAAAAAATTAAAAACCCTTAAACATTTGAAAACTTAGAAAATCTTAAACAACCTCAAATAACCAAAAACAAAAACATTCACATTAACATTTTCAAAATACCAAAAACATTGACATATTCCAAAAAATCCAAACCCATCCATCCCATTTCACTTTCACTCATAATAAACCTTCACCCATAATAAATCAATCATCATCTCCAACCTTTGGAAAAACAAGTATAGCAAGTCATAAAGTGAGAACCTAAGTGTCAAAATCTAAATTCTAGGTTATAGGTAAATGAGTTAGTGAAGTTTGTATCAACAACTTATCATAAACCTCATCCTAATCAAACCATCTGATAACATGTCCTAAGATATATCCTTATTGCAATGGACATTGGTATCAGAAATCACCTTAGTTAAAATTAAACTGGCAAGAGATATCAATAACACTGACTATTTGTCTTTAATATTTTCTTATGATTTATCTTATTGGCCCATTCTGAGGACCTCTCGATGATGTCTTAATTATTTAGAGATAAATAAATTGGGAATCAATCATCATCTTTTGTTTGCTGTGCTTGTGTGTATTCTTGTAAAATAATATTGGTGCATACTTGCTTAGTTGAGTGTAGGGAAGTTGTTTGGAGTAGATTGTTGACTATTGCATATTCTTTGGTTCAATTTATTCTAAACTACTAAACTACATTCCAAATAGGTTTCCATATGTCAAGGTGTGTTTATAAGAACTATCCTATCTATTTGCAAATTCAAATTCCACTACACTAGATACAACACCATCCTACTTATCAATACCTTGATGCATTGTATCTATGTGTTATATCAAAAACAAGGAATGATAGAAAATTCTCAATCCCAAGATATGAGTAAATCATCATCATCTCTTGTCACCATCTCTAATAGACTCTCGGTGGATCATGGACTTGTTGGAAGTTTTCAATCAATCTCAAAATCAATGGTCAATCTATTCATCTTATTCTTTTATTCTTTTATCTTTACTAAAAATTCTATCAAAGTGTCAAATAAGTCTAATATATCAAAATATACATGAGGCTACCCATAGCTAGTGATTGTCTATACATCTTAAATAATTTCTACAACAATATATGAGATAGCACGCCAACAATCCCTCTCCCACTGGGGCATAGTGGGGAATCTATATCATCTTCAACTCAATAATCCGAATAGTTGCAACTCTTTGATTCAAAATCAACCTAAAATCTCAAGCATAAGTTTTATTTTCACCTATCATGAGTCCGATTGGAACACTTTATTCTCTGATCGATCTCTCGATGGGACAACCAACCATATTTTGATCATATCGATATCAAATCATCTAATGGACTTTGTTCCTATCCTTTCTAGAAAATGTTGATCAATTTATCAAATCAATCATCATTGGGATGTCTTTTCCCATTAATCCTTGTGTTGTCCATAGCTTGACAACACTATCCTTTCATTTTTATAAATCCTCAACAATGTTATCAATCAATCAATCAGATTAGTCAACTTTAGCTTGGCTATCAACATCTCAAAGAGATCATCGATATCTATTTTCACATCATCATCAACATCATCATCAATATTAGTCTTTGAACCAATGCAACGAGTACATTGCTTCAAAGAGCGGAAAAATGTAGACACTTAAAAATATCTTGATGGATTACATTGGCTAACTAACATCATTTCCTCCTAAAACCCATCCTCTTTTCACTCAATTTATTAAGTTATCCTAGCTATTTAATTAATTATACCATTTTCATGATCTATTAACCTAATTAATCTAATCGACTTAATTCACCCCCTTTCATGCTAAAATTTTGTCTCATTAAATTAAATACATCAAGTTATTTAATTTAAATCCCTAAGTCCTCTTATTTAATTAAATAAACCTAAGTTATTTAATTAGATGTCATATCATATCTCCCCTTTCCATTAAATTACTTTATTTAATGACTATCATATAATTCTTCTAAAATTGCATAATTAATATTGTTTTAATTAGTCAGCTACTAACAAATTGAATTCCCCCCACTTGCAAGGGAATATTTCAAGGGAATATTCCTCTTTTGCACATTCCTCCAAAAGGAATATTCCCATGGAATATTCCTTATGCTTTTGCACATTAAAAATTTGTTTTAATTTGGCAATTATCTATTTCCCTCACCCATGAGAATATTTCAAAGAATGTTCTCTTTCTTCAATCATTTGGAAAAAGGGGAATATTCCTTTTTTGTAACAAACTTACTTGAATTCTTGTGCAAGTTAACTTACTTGACTTCTTGTGCAAGTCAAAAGTATGTTTGTTTGGACAAAGGTGAACCATTGGTTAGATATCATCATTGATTCTCATCCCTTGATGAGAATCCATGATACATGCCTCCAACTTCCTCCATCCTTGACCATTGATTAACCTTTTTGATCTCAACCCTCCATTTCTCATTTGTCCTCCTATAAATGGGTCATTATTTAAAGACAAATGGATGCATCTTTTAACATTAGTGTCATGTCCATGAAATAGAACACCAAAATATAAAATAACTAAACATTGAAATGCAAATAAATTAATTAAATGACAAAAATACAAATTAAACAAAAAATGCACACGAGTTAATAATTTAATATTATTATAGTTATCAATTTAAAATATTATATTCACAATCATCATAATATAATATTACAAATATTGAATAAATATAAATATAAAATATGGAATGTAAATCTGAATATTGCTATAATTGATACTATAAAGATAATACAATTATAGTAATTATTATTAAAATAAATATCAAAATATATTTTGCAATTTAAACATCACTATAAATATCATGCAATTATTAAAATAACATTATTACAAATAACAAAATAAATATTAAACCCAATGATATAGTTTTGAATATGAACATGTATTTCTGATCATAACTATCATTAGATTAAATAGGAATCAAACATAAAAAGGAAATGAATCTTCCTATCTCAAAACAATACTAAAAGCAACAATTGTGAATGAAGCGCTACATCCCAAGATGGGTCAAAGACAATAAATAGTCAAAGGTCATGTCCTTGGGAGAGGAAACGATGGGTATTAAAAAGATAAATCATCGAATGAAGGAGGGGAGAGCAGGCCATCGAATGGGGGAATAAAAAAGGGGAATTTATGCTACTACCACTATGGCTGGAGAAAGGAAAGAGAATGAGGCGATCAACACTAGGGGTTGGTATATATATATATATCAATTTGTGATTTCAGGTTGTAGTTAGAATAATTATAATTTCATATTACAGTTAGCATAATTAGGATTTCAAACTATAGTTAGCATAATAGAGTTTATGATTTCAAAATTTCAGCTAGCATAATCATTTTTATGGTTTTAGACTTATAGATTAATTTATATTATGATAGGATAAGATATATGTGAAGTAATTTTATATATATATATATATATATATATATATATATATATATATATATATAAAATCAATGATATATGAAGTAATATACAATAGTTATATCTATTATATATTTATAAAGTAACATGTATAATATATATGAAGTAATATATATGAAGTAAATATATGAAAATATATATGTATATATATCAATGGTTTATATGTGATAGAGGATAAAGTATATAGGTGTAAGGCTATATTGATAATATGTATATATACTATACCATTTACGACTATCCAGTAATGATGCTTGTAGCAATTATTGAGCCTTATAAGTAATTCACTATGATTGTTAAATGGTATAAATAAGTCCCATCTATGGATCTTGAAAGGTGATTAATATCTAATGTATTTACAAAATATAGTATAGAAGAATCATTCACCATGAGTGATAAGAAGGAAATAAATAATCCTTTGAAAATAATGAAATGCTTATGTTATCTTTAAGTTGTTATTACTGAAATTTATTTATCTCTAATGTTTCTAATGTCTCTTTGAGGAACACTTTGAAAGTGATATTTTGGTTTAAGTGCTTCCTCTAGAAAGGGGACATTACAAGTGGTATCAGAACAAATTTCCTGCCATCCTATAAAGATAGTGTATGCAAACTTACCAAAAGCAAAGGTATACTCTATAAAAATATAGAACACATTCTAAATTATGCATATCAGGTATGTCCTATAACCATTGAATGTAATCACTATTGTGACATTCGTATCATAGCTACTAGATGTAAGGGTAAAATAAGTTTCCAGATATATGTGTGTGAATAGATAAATATCTATGTTGTTAGTCTGCATATCTATGATTAGTCATTTGTTTGTATTAGTATGGTCCATGGGTCATATCCCACCTAAAATTGTGAGATTTTGAATAGAAAACAATGATATTATTAAATATATGATGACTAGTAAATATATAATAGGCAATTGATCAATACAATTTATGCATGATAATATTTGTCTAATCAATGTTAATTATTATCATCAGACCACTATTATAGTGTTGGGCTAATATGTTATCTTGAATTGGACAACTAACAATGCCATGATCTATCATTCTGTTAAAACATAGAATAATAAGGCAACATCGTTGGTTGGAGGTTTCTGCAGATCGAAGTGGTAAGTATTAGGTGCATACTTTCATAGCCCTAAATCAACAATACCTTTATATAGTTGGAAAACAATATTTGTTAATATGTTATAAATGATTGATAAGGGATTGGTGATTGATAGACTTATATCATAAAGGACTAGTGCATATACATTCATATGATAATAGATTATTAATATCTTGATGAATTGATGAATCCTCATAGATGTTGTAACTGTTGGTAACTTGTTAATATGATAATCATTAGATACAATTGTTTGTATCATCAAGTAATCACGTATTTGGTTGAGGGATGGAACCGATAGGTTGAGTAGATACTATGGTCCCTTCGAGGTAGACCACCCTCATTGGATGATTGCGGTCTACCATTAGGGGCCAAGAGGGTTATTTAGCCACTCTTGGGCTAAGAAGGGAGTGCTCTAAACTATCGCATGGAATTCATGTCTACCCACTACGAAATTATCTTTCTTTTTCAATCAAATCATTAGGGAGGGGAGTTGGAAGCACATGAAGGAGAGCATATACTAGGGTCCCTTCATGGTAGGCCACCCTCCTTGGATGATTGTGGTCTACCATTGAGGGTTGAGGGGGTCATTACAATGGGTGGTTGTTTAGCCACCCTCGGGCTGAGAAGGGAGTGCTCTAAGGGAATCCTTGTGTGTGGACCTCTGTTGCATCACCTATGATGTTGATGAACAAGGGATTATAACTTGGGGTGTTTAAATATCTATTTAGTTTGCTAAAAAAAATTATAGATTCAATTCATGATTACATATGATTTACAAGTGATTAATATGATAAGAATGGTTTTTATGACTTCATTGTGTTTGGATTAATATATTTCAAGTTAATATTTTTATTTCATGAAGTATGATTGTGTCTCATTAATGTATATACTTGATGACCTTGGGATAGTGGAAGGGTTCATGGTGTAGTAAGGAATGCACCAAATGCCTTCTCCAACTATCTGATAGTATATTTCATTCGAGTGTGATTGCAGTTGAGTGTATACTTTATGACTTGTGGTTGAATTTTCATTTTGGGTGTATACTCTATGATTGCATTTGTATTTGAGTGTATACTCTATGATTGTATGTGTATTTGAGTTGAATTGTGACTATATTTGAGTGTATATGATCCTGTATTCATATTTGAGTGCATATTCAATGAATTGTACTTGAATTCGAGATGTATTTGTATTTGAGTGTATACCCTCTAACTTTGTACTTGTATACTTTGTGACTTTGAATTTAAGTGTGTCCTTCATGATGATGTATTTTGGTGTTTTTTTTTATTGGTTAGCATCTTACTTGTTCACTTCATGATTGATGTACTCCTATACATGACTACTCCATTCTTAAGTGTATGCTTGTGTTTTTGTAATTCATTCCTTGTATGTAATTGTTTGTATCTATTAAGTGTATCTATATTGCCTCCTACCTTGTGAGTATTTATCCATTGGATACCTTGTCTTGGTTTATGTACTCTACATATGTACTTCAAGTGTATTTCTTTTCCTAAGTATAATTACATGATTTATATTCCTTGTGTGTAATTTATTGCTCAACGTTTTTTGCGCATATTTGTCTAACATTGTGTATTGTGTATATTTGTATTCAATCTATGATAATGCTCTGCACATGTATTCATGTTTGCTCCATGATTTGTATTTTGAATGCATTTATGGCTAATATATTCAACATGACTTCTCTGTGGATAAATTCCTGATGTGTCTTTCATGATTGGTGTGTTTTAGCATGTCTACTTGCGACTGACGAACATACCCCATGCTTTCTATATACAAGTGTACACTTCATTAATACTTCATGCCTTATGTATTTAGGTATGTATTCCATGTTGGGGTGTGCTCCATGCTTACTGCTTATGTGTATTCAAATATATGATGAGTATGCCTCATGTCTTACATTCTTGTTTTATGCCTAATATGCTTACCCCATGTGTATAATTCTATTATGTATGTTTCTTGAATGTATACTCTTGATTGGACATGCATACTTCTTCAAGTGTATTTTCATACCTTGAGTGTATTAACATACCTTACTTGTATGTATCATATTTTGTGAGTGATTATGTGTTTTCTATATATTTGATGTGTCTTTCAATGTTTTCTCTTGCTTTGTATGCTACTGGCTTCATTATTGTTGTGGTTGTGACTTACGATACCTTATGTGCATACCTTGTCACTGTTTTAGGTATGATAATTTGCTCCATGTTTCGTATGTATTGAACATGAGTGACTATATGTGTGCCTATTGTATGTTGTTGATTGCTACATGCCTAAAATATCTTATATATGCTTGATGTGTATTCAACGTATATGATTGATGCATTTTTTTTAGCATGAGTGTATACATTTATGACTTGCATATAACCTTTACATGTTACATCATGTCTATGTATAATCATTTATACCTAACAATGATAAAAAAGAATTTCTTAGTAGATTAGTTGTAATTCAAGTTTGAGATTGCTTGAGGACAAGCAATCTGGGGCAGGGTGGACTGTCATATCCCCGAAATAGAACACCAAAATATAAAATAACTAAGCATTGAAATGCAAATAAATAAAGTAAATGACCAAAATAAAAATTAAAAGAAATATGCACACAAATTAATAATTTAATATTATTATAGTTATCAATTTAAAATATTATATTCACAATCATCATATTATAATATTACAAATATTGAATGAATATAAGTATAAAATATGGAATGTAAATCTAAATATTGCTATAATTGATATTATAAAGATAAT
The DNA here is from genome assembly GCA_007258455.2 of Sequoia sempervirens. Classification (NCBI taxonomy): domain Eukaryota; kingdom Viridiplantae; phylum Streptophyta; class Pinopsida; order Cupressales; family Cupressaceae; genus Sequoia; species Sequoia sempervirens. Next base: position 1,002,982,712 of record VDFB02281492.1, on the reverse strand, counting down.
ACAATTATAATTATTATTATTAAAATAAATATCAAAATATATTTTGCAATTTAAACATCACTATAAATATCATGCAATTATCAAAATAACATTATTACAAATAACAAAATAAATATTAAACCCAATGATATAGTTTTGAATACGAACATGTATTTCTAATCATAACTATCATTAGATTAAATAGGAATCAAACATAAAAAGGAAACGATCCCTATCTCAAAAAAATACTAAAGGAAGCAAATTGTGAATGAAGTGTTGCATCCCAAGATGGGTCAAAGATAGTCAATAGTCAAAGGTCACATCCTTGGGAGAGGCGATGATGGGTATTAAAAATAGAAATCATCGAATGAAGGAGGCAAGAGGAGGACATCGAATGGAGGAATAAAAAAGGGAATATATGCTAGTTGCATCATGGCTGAAGAAATGAAAGAGATTGAGGAAATCAACACTAGGGGTTGGTATATATATATATCAATTTGTGATTTCAGGGTGCAATTAAAATAATTATAATTTCATATTACAGTTAGCATAATTAGGATTTTAGACTACAGTTAGCATAATAGAGTTTATGATTTCAAATTTTCAGCTAGCATAATCATTTTATGGTTTCAAACTTATGGATTAATTTATATTAGGATTGGATCAGATATATGTGAAGTAATAATTAATATATATATATATGATCAGTGATATATGAAGTAATATACAATAGTTATATATATTATATATATAAAGTAACATATATAATATATGTGAAGTAATCTATATGGAGTAAATATATGAAAATATATATGTATATATATTAGTTGTTTATATGTGATAGAGGATAAAGTATATAGGTGTAAGGTTATATTGATAATATATATATCCTATATCATTTATGACTATCTAGTAATGATGCTTGTAGCAATTATTGAGCCTTATAAGTAATTCACTATTATTGTTAAATGGTATAAATAAGTCCCATCTATGGATCTTGAAAGGTGATTAATATCTAATATATTTATGAAATATAGTATAGAAGAATCATTCACAATGAGTGATAAGAAGGAAATAAATAATCTTTTGACAAGAATGAAATGCTTATGTTATCTTTAAGTTATTATTATTGAAATTTATTTATCTCTAATGTTTCTGATGTCTCTTTCTGGAACACTTTGAAAGCAAGATTTGGGTTTAAGTGCTTCCTCTAGAAAGGGGAAATTATAATCAGACTTATGCTCTTAAAATCATTTGCACTTACACTCACATTTAGCATATTTTTAGCTTAATTCATTTGCATATTAGCTTAGCTTCCATTAATGGCTTCCATGGTAACATAGATGCATTTATTTAGCTTTTTTGGTAATTAGGGTTTCAATCTTTTAGTTTAAAATCCATTTAGATTAGCTTTACACTCATACATCTTGATCATCTTAGCATAAATCATGTTAAAATAGCTTGCATCATGTTAGTTTACCATTCAAATAATGTTTCATCACACATCTCACAATAGTTTCATTAGTTTTCTTCAACAAAACTGATTGAAACAAGATCATTATCCAAGGGATTGGGAAAGGGTCATCATTCCACATCAACGCGACTCCACTCTTACAATAGGATAAGTTTCAATTGGTTATAATAGGTATTTCTAAAGCTTTTGTAGTTTAATATGCTAAGTTTTAATGGTTTCCTCGCTTAGTCTTTATTTGAATGATCTATATTGGGATCGAGGTTTAGTGGCATGATTACACTTTGTATCCTCATGGATCAAGTGTAGTTAGCCCATACTAATCTGTTGATCATAGTATGTTAAACATTTCTAAGAACTTCTTCATGTCATTGTTGTTAAATGGTGTCCCATTGTTCGAAACCAATGCAGAAGGGAGTCAAAAGCAAGCAATAATGTGTTCCAATATGAAATGACATATTACATCAGCAGTTGTTGAACAAGTGGGAATGGCTTCTACCCATTTCATGAAATAGTAAGTTGTGGTAAGTATAAAATCATATCTAGTAGAGGAAGGTGGTAATATTTTCCAATAAGATCCAGGCCCCATACCGAGAAAGGACAAATAGGAACTTGGGCATGAAGGCCAGAAGCAAGAGCGTCAATCAAATTACTATTCTCTTGACATTTGTGACATTTCTTAACATATTTAAAGAAATATTGTTCCATATTCCTCCAAGGTATCCTATGCAGATTAAATTTTGAACTAATGATCTTCCTCCAAAATGGCCTCCATAAGCACCTACATGAGCTTCCGCAAGTGCTATGGTGATTTCAGATTATTTAAGGCATCTAAGTAAAATACCATCAAAGGACCTTCTTGAATATTCTTAGTTGTCAGCTCAAGAAAGGTACACTCTTTTAAATAATTAAATATCAATGTGAACCATTCACTAGAGCTTTCCATGGTAGTTGATAACAGTTCTTCCACCTTATATTCTATTGATGGTTTCATAATTATATGGAAAATGAATGTGAAATACTTTGAAGGATCTAGAGGAGATACAAGGGAAGCCTCACTTTCCATTGCATCTGCATGTTGATTATCTTTTTTGTGGGATATTATCAATGGCATATGAATTAAAGGTGTTTAACAAAGTTATTGTGATATATTTATATTTTAATAATTTTTCATGCTTTTCTTGATACAATATCTTTACTTGATTAATAACTAATTGTGAATCACTGAATATTTAAATATTTTGAGCTCCTAGAGTTAAAGCAGTGCATAATTCAACAATTAATAGTTCATACTCTATTGTGTTGTTTGTACATAGGAAGTTTAAGTGGTAGGACAAGGGAATAGAGTTTCCTATAGGAAAGACTATAATAAACCCTATGCCAGAGCCCATTCTACACTTAGATCCATAAAAGTATAACTCCCATGTAATAGATTCAATCATCATGTTATTAGTAGGGAATGAACTACTAAAGGTAATGCTAGGGGAGATGGAGCATCAGTTAATTGGTCGGTCAATGCTTGTCCTTTAATTTCATTTTGTGCAGAAAAATTAAGGTCAAACTAAGTAAACAACATAACACACTTAGCTCCGATGATCCCATAATAGTGGTTTACAATTTTTGGCCAAACTGGACACTAAAATATTTTTTTTCTAACTAGATCTTCACTTTCGGGCACCCATAACGGCTAAACTGTGAGGAATTTGAAGATGATGCAAACTAGAGTTTTATGACATTTTGTTTGTAGATTCTAAATATTATTTTTTTAGAATTCTTGGAATGATATTGCATTTCTTTTTCCATCTCCCTTGAAAACTAGTTTTCTTCATAAAATAACATTTTTAAAAAGTGATGCTCACCGTATAATGCAGAAATTTTTTTCCATGAAGGATAAAATTCTAATTATTTCGAATTTATATTTGTAACTTTGATATCTAGCGCTTACACTTGGTTAGATAGTGTTTTATTTAATATTTTTTCCTTAATCAAGTTTCAAAGTCAAACCAATTACAATTTAGACATAGGCAAACCATATAATGCATAATTTTTTTTGTATGTAACAAAATTTAATGTTATTTTTTTTGTTCGATCAAGGACTTCAATATCTAGTGCACTCATATTTTTCAATTTTTTTTTGATAATTTTCTATTTTTCCACATGTATAGAATAGAGAGCTTCATTTTCGATGAAAAACCTACATTCACAAGAAATTAAAAATCAATATAATAATAAAATTAAATTTATTTAAAATTATACTTTTTGGGAAGCTTATAATAAGGACTAAATATTTACAAAAAATAAATTAAATGAATTTATTTGATCTCCTAAAAGGTACATCAAAATTGATTTTTTATCAGCATTTTGATAGGTGTAAAGGAGACTCTGTTATAGGTATGGTTTAAAACTAGCGGGGTTCTATCCAAGGGGTTTTGATCTAAGGTAGTTTGATAAAACCCTCTTCAATTGGAATGATTTAAATGGAAATTTTAAAGGTTTAAATCACTATATTTTCTAAAAATATGTGATTTCAGCAAAAATCAGAATCTCCTAGAAATTGTAAGCTAGCTTTGTGAGATCACCCCTAGGCATCTTGACAAATCTATTTTATTAAAAAGGTGCTTTAAGGAATCAAAATTCATCATCACATTTATTTCAACATTCAATAAGTAATGTCTCAATTAACAAGTTGCAAATACAAGAGCCAAACATTATTTTATATCGTTGTGTATCATGTCTCATAATCAATCAAAGTTCAACTAATATAATAAATAGGATGTTCTTTAACATTTTCATGTTGTTGATCCAACAATGCTATGAGAGCATGGGCTGATACTACTATATAAAGAATGAACAATTTTTATTGCATAGTGGGTTGTAAAAAAAGTGGAGTAGCAAGGTAATCTTTCAAACTCTCAAAATATTGTTTACAATCCTTATTCCAATTAAACTAAAATTCTTTCTTAAGAATATGTGTGAAGGGTAATGTTTGGTTTGCTAGGGATGCTACAAAATGATAGATAGCCTAAATTCTTCCATGTAAAGTGTGCAATTGAGAAATGTTTCAAAAATTTGGCATGTTAACTATAGCATCAAATTTCTTCGTGCCAACCTTAATGCCTTAGTGTGATACTATAAAACCTAAAAATTTCCACTATCTATGCCAAAGACACACTTTTTCTTATTCAATCTCATGTTATATTTTCACATTCGTTCAAATAATTTTTGAAGAATATTCACATTATCTTGTCGATTTAAATATTTGGCTGAAATATTATCAACATAATCTTGCAAAATCTTATGTGTGTAATCATGAAATATCAATTTCATAGCTTGTTGATATGTTGCACCCACATTTTTCAATACAAAAGGCATGACTACCCAAAAAAAATTTCCCCAAGCTATAGTAAATGTTATTTTGTATTGATCTTGAGGGTTGATAAAGATTTGATTATATCTAGAAAATCCATCCATAAATGACAAAAAATCATGTCCTGTAGTTGAGTCCACTATCATGTCAATATTAGGAAGCAAAAAATCATCTTTTAAAGATGCTTTATTTAAATCATGAAATTTCGTACACATCCTAATACGATTATTAGGTTTCACAACTACAACAATGTTCAAGATCCAAGGAGAATAATCTATAGGGCATATAAATCCAACTTTGAGGAGTTTCTCAATCTCAGCCTTAAATAATAAGGCTATCTTAGGATTCATCTTTTGTATCATTTTTCTAACTAGATTAGCATTTTGTGCAAGGACTATGTTGTTTGTAACTATCTTAGCATCAATTCCTAGCATATCTGAATAAGTCCAAGAAAAAAGTTTGGGAAATTCATAAAGTAAAGTTACATGGTCTTCTTGTTCATCTTCATCAAGGAGCTTTCTTATCTTAATCACTTTCTCCTCACTATTGATATCCATCAGTATGCTAATTATATCTCCTAAAGGAAGTGGATTTTTTTTCAGTAATTTGAGATTGTATTCATTGTCTTTATCGATCTCATTGCTTTTGTTTTATTTGTAACCTATTTCCTTTACGAGGAGAAAATGGCTTGTCATAAACTCCTAACATTTCTTTCAAGGTTTCATCATCTTCAAAGTATTACAATGATTCATCACGAGTTGTATCAATCAATTTAGGGTGCTTCAAGGTGATAGTTGTTTTAGGCTTACACATGATGGTGTCGATGTTTAAGGAGGTTCTTTTCATTTCTTGTGTTGTCTTAGAAGGAAAATATCCCCAACCATTTTTTGTTTCTTTTGTGTTAGGTTCTATAGGAACATGGATGCCTTATTCTTTCCATCCACATCCTCTTCCACTATGACCAAGTTGTTTCATAAGCTCATAACCTTTTCCATAAATTTTCTCTATTTCTTTCAGGTGTGGTGGTTGTTTATAGTTTATCTCATCAAATTTTGTTGTAAACTTGTGTCTTCTTCTAGAGTAGATGAGGTAGATGCTTGTGATTTTTCTTCTGAATTCTATGTTGACATTACCACTAGTTACTATTTTTTTTTTTCTTTTGTTGTAATTTTGCATTCGCCCATAAATGTTAGTGTAAATTCTAAAGAACCTGAATCATCTTCCAATAACTTTGAGGCTTTTTCCATCTCTTGTTTCCCTTCTTTCATAGGTTCTATGCTCAAAGTTGTAATTAATGTGTTTAGAGGACTTGTCATTCCATTTTCAACTTGTAAGAAATTTCTAGGCTCAAGGTCTATTTCAACTTGGTACACTTTATTGTTATAGACATACTTCATGATACGATGAAGAATTGAAGGAACCACATGCATCTCATGAATCCAAGATCTTACTAAAAGAATATTGTATGAAATATCATGAGGCATAACATGAATAGGAGTTTGTAATGTAGCCATTCCAACCGTAATAGGAAAAGTAATCACACCAAGCAGTTGCTTTCCTACATTCTCAAATCCTGCAATTGATAAGGAATCAGGTTCAATTCTTGATTTATCCATTCCAAGTATATCGAAAAGGGTTGCACTACACACATTAAGGGCGGAGCAATTTTGAACAAGGGTTCTTTTTATTCCCAACCTATTATAGATAGGTATTATATGAAGGCATCATTTTCCTTTCTCATTTCTATAGGAGGTAGCTCATGTTGATGAAAAGTAACGTCTATGTTAACCACATTCATTCCTTGAATTAGAGTTACCACATCACTTGCATTTGTACTAGAGGGAACTACAACTTGTTGCAAGGAAGTTTGAATTATAATATGATAATTAGGTGAATTTTGAATTAGATCCCATAGGGATATTTTTGTAGGAGTATTCTTAAGTTGTTTAATAAGATCATACCCCTTCCCACTATTCGAAGACAAACGAGGAGAACTAGGAAAGATGTGTTGAGGTAAAGGGAGTGAGGTTGAAGTTGTTTGGTTTGGTTCCAGATTGTTTCTAGTGTTATATGTATGAGCAACGTTATTATAACTTGATTGTTGCAAAAAAATAAAATTAGGTGGTTCAAGGGTGGAAACAAGTTTGTTTTGAGTTTGAGGTTTGTTTGAAGGTGGGTATAGGATGAATTGAGGTTGTATGACATTAAATTTTATCTGTTTCATTTTGTTATATCAAGCCTTAGTGGATGACCCTTGTGAGATGAATTCCTCAAGGGCTTCATCTAACATTCCAAAGTCATCACTACTAAAAGGCTTGAGGGTTAGGCTAACTTGGAAAAAGAGATATGGCATACTCAAATAACTATGCTTTCTCCAAGTGGTTCATGAGTTTATAAGTGATTTTTTTTTTCTAATGAATAACAAATGTAATCTAAACTTACCAAACTATGAACTAATGCTAGAATTGAAAAGTGTAGTAATATGATTTTATCCACAATTGAAATGAAATAAAATTAAGCTAAATCTAATGAAATACATGAAACAAACACTCAATAAACTGAAATAGAAATCTAAAAATAGTAAACTGAAACACAATAATAGTGTTTTTAATGCTTTAAAATGTAGTTTCATGTCTGACACAAGATGAAATTTCCTAGAGGGGTGTGTGAGTTCAAATACTACAAAATGGTCCACATAGAATACCCAAAAATCAAGAAAAATCACCTATACTAGGACTAAATTTCCCAGAGGGACATATGAGTCCTAGATGAGGGTTTTTGCACTAATTTCAATAAATTTTGAGTGAATGTTAGGTTTTTTAGTTTGAATGATGTCTATACTAAGTTAAATTACATGTTTGAAGTGAATCTCAATGATGCAAGATTCAAAAATGCAACCTATATGCACTTTCACTAACGCAAGATTTAGAAACCCTAGATGCAAATTAATTAATGCATGACCTAATGGAAAGTTAATGTAATATATATCTAGGACTATGATGCACACAAAATTAGAAATAAGGTGTTCTAAAGGCTAGGCTCACCAAAATTAAATGGTTAAAAATAGGGTGTGTTGTAACTTTTAGTCCAAATGGAACACACAAAGTAAGGGGTTTAGCACCTTTCCACCTATTTCCCTCAAATTTCATTCAAGGAAACTTTAGAGATCTCAATCAAGGGATGGAATTAGGGAAAGATATCTGCAATAAGGTGTCCTAGGGTGTTATTAAAGACAATAAGGGGGTTCACCACCAAGAAAAGGCTTGGGAAGACAAGTAATGAAAGTAACATGAAAAACCAAATGATATGATCTAGAAAATGAACTCAAATCATAATAACAAACTAAAGGTAAACAATGGTGCACCTAGAAAAATAAAGAGGCTTAGAACAAGGTTTAAAATCATAAAAATATAAATTTGAAAGCATACTAGGACTCATATGCCAGGCTGGGTGATTTAGTCCCAGTTTAGGGTTTTTAGGAAAAAACTAGAATTTCATAGTGGTGAGTTTGAATCCTCTAAAATCTAGGAAAAGTGTTATACCAGGACTCATATGCCACAAATGGCATATTAGTCTCATTCTTCTTTTTCAAAAAACTAAGATTTGAATATGTTCTCCTATATCTGCTCTTCCTTTCAAACCTGATTTTTAGATTCAAACCTCCTAAAAACCTACAAAATAGAATGTTGTGTTGATTTGCTTATGGGGAGTTTTCCTCAGTCAAACCCCTAGTTTGGTAGTTAACCTTGATATAAATAATATATCTTGAAAGTAAATATGAATGTAAGTCCTAATCTTAAGTGCATCTAAGATTAGGAGATCTAAAATGTAATAAAACCCTCTTTTAATGTGATAGAATAAGATGCATGAATGAAACATAAAGATGATGACTCACTTTGGGAGATCTCTAACCACCCTAATAAGCTATAATAGTGTTGAACCAAAAAGAAGAATGGGAAGTGGGATAGAAAATTCCCACCTCTATTCTCCTTTGGCCACTTAATAATGTCCTAGGAATCCAAATTGGATTGACAATCAACCTTAAAGGTGAGTCAATTCTCAACAAGGAAAACCTAGGGGGGGTTATTTTAGCTTAAGGGGGTTCAATAGCAAGCAAAAGCTTGGAAAAGACACTTTAGAAATCAACTCACAAAACATATTATTGCAAGCTAAATGAAGGATGCAAATGATGAAATTATGCAACAAGGAGTTAGGATGTGTGTACTTGGGAAGTTTGGAAATGTGATGAGGATTTTGGAAATGCAAGAATGTTGTTAAATTTGTGATGGAGGACTAAGATGCCCTTACTGTTGTCTTAGTCTCACTACTATTTTTAGGGGAAATGCATAATCTTTGGATGCCAGAACTGAATCTGGAAGAATCCATGAAAAATACCCTCGAGAGGACTAAGACTCCCTAGATGGTGACTTAGTCCCTCTGAATATTTTGAATCTCCAAAAGTGATCCTGAGGCTCAAGGTCTACACTTTTTCTTCTCAGATTTGGCCTATAGGTGAGTTTTCATGAAGATGACAACTTTACAATGCAACTTTTCAACATTTCACTTCAAATGATCTTCAAGTCCTTAAACTAAATCTACAATCACAAACACACAAGAGAGGGGAAACTTATTGATTGTTAGTAAATGGTGGTTTCCCTTGTTCAAACCCCTTGTTGGTAATTAAACCTTGAAATGAAATAGAATAATGAAGGTAAATGATGAATGAAAAAAGTTCTATGTTGCAACTCACCAAAACCCTTGTAATAAGGTGCTACAAATATGCTCGAAATAGTTGCAATGGATGTGGTTCTTGACTCTTACTTGAATGATGTTGATCTTGGATGAAACACTTGATTGAATCATAAACCCTACATCACAATTTTTAGCACAATAATAAACACGATTCCATAATATCCTTGATATGATGCTTGAATCTTGATGATGGATACAAATAATTGATGAATTACTCTTGAATGCCTAAATACTTGAATGCTTAAATACTTAAAGTGATTCCTTTTCTTAGGTATATGATAATGAGAGAAAGGAACCTTGTATTTGTACTTATCCATTCTTAATATCATGAAATTACACAACAACAAGCTGACATATGAATTCAATAATTAAAGGAGGCTAAATCCTACCAAAATTTGAAATTAAATCTTGAAAATAACTTAAGGGGGACTAAGACACCCTAGGTGGTGTCTTAGTCCTAAGGCATGAAACTTGGGACACAAACTCCAAAAGGGGCCCATTTAAGGTGCCTTTGAAATCAGGGTCCCAAGATCTTTGGAGTACAAAGATGCCCTACGTGTCATCTTAGTTGTGACCCAAAAATCAAGGAAACACAACCAAAATCATTTAATTATCATTTCCCCCTTGAGTTTGTTTGGATTAGACATAAAAATATATAATTCATTAGGCTTGAGGATGAAAAATAGGACCAATTAAGACATAAATAGGGATAAATAAAGCAAGTTGGACCCAAACAAGTGTGAAAATGAAAGGGTATGCATTTTACTAGACTACATTTAGCCCCCACTTTAGTGAGAGGATGAATTTGCTTCAAACTCACACTAAAGTAGCCAACCACGTAATCAAGAGGGGTTAAAATATATAGATGCTAGTAAGATAGGATGACAATAACCAAAAGGGTTGCCAAGACGGAGTATCAAGATCCTATTGAAGACTAACATAGGATTAAAGGAACACACTTTCAGATGATATATGAAGCCATAACCAAATCACAAACATACACCATCAAAGATATAAAAAGGGAAAAGGAAAAAGAAAAAGAAAAATGCAAGAGATCAATCTTCAATTGACCATCCAACGCGGTGTGGACTGAGTATAGGTTGCTTGTCCAAAAAGGCTTACAAGTGGAATGTGTTGTCCACTATGCAAAAAAAATGCATGCTCATAAGGGATAGTGAAACTAGTTGTCCACTAGGTGAGCCCCAAGGGGTCCATATAAAATTCATACCTCCATGACTATGATCGGTATAAAAAGAAAATGCATGCTCACAAGGGCTAGTGAAGATAGTTGTTCACTAGGTGAGCCCCAAGAGGTCCATATCAAAGTCATGGAGGAAAGACAAAATTAAAATGCATGCTCACAAGGGCTAGTTAAACTAGTTGTTCATAAGGTGAGCCCCAGGGGACCATATCAAAGCCATACCTCCATGACTTTAATAAGGAAAAAAATAAAATGAAAAGAGAAAGAGGGATGTTCAAAGGAATTTTTCTTAATTCATGTGAGGCATTAATCTTAGGGGACATCGTTCCTAATGTCTACAAAAGAGGACCAATCAAAGGATTAAATATTCAAAAACTAGGGAATGTACTGCATCACATCACCACTAAGAGGAGTATAATATGCTAAGATAGATCAAGATCTTGAAGGAAATTACTCCCAATGTCACCACAAAGAGAAAAACACATTGCATGAAGTAAGAAAAATCACATCAAGGAACATGAGAAAGACTGCAAATAAAACCATACCAAAATAATGCTAAAATAATGCCAATGTATGCCCCCGCTTTAAAGAAATTGCTAGCACCATATTGTGAGAAATTTCTTTAAAGTATCAAAAATATGAAAAAGGAAAAGAGAGTTGCCCCTAGAAATACGTAAGGGATCTATGGATTTGGGGTTAGTATCTATCTTTATTGCAATGATATTAGAGAGCTCAAAGATGTCATCATTCTCGAAATACACATAGAATTAGAAGAATGACATAAACAAAGTGAAAAAAAAGAAAAATATTTTGGGTCAACGTGGAAGTAAACATATGGTGTCTCAATGCCTTACCTCATCCACAAAAGGAAAAAACAAGACAAAAATGAAAGGAAATGAGAAGATAATGAAAAATCTTTTGGGTCAACATGGAAGAGACACAAGGTGTCTCAACACCTTGCATCATCCCCAAAAGGAAAACATAGGAAAAAAATGAAAGGAAAAGAAAAGATAATGAAAAATATTTTGCGTCAACATGGAAGAGACATACGGTGTCTCAATGCCTTGTGTCCTCCCCAAAAGGAAAACACAAGACAAAAAGGAAAAAACAAGATAATGAAAAATATTTTGGGTCAACATGGAAGAGACATAGGGTTTCTTGATGCCTTGCATCATCCCCAAAAGGAAAAGAAAAGACAAAAAGGAAAAGAAAAGATAATGAAAAACAAAAGTTAAAGATCAAAGAAAAGGTGAAAAGCTTACAACATATAGAAGAATGGAGGTACAAATAGAGGAATGCACATAGAGAGGAAACATCAAATATAACATCATAGGGGATCTCATTACACACATGTAATCAACCAAAAACAAAGAAAAAGAAAAGCAAAAATACTAGTAAAGAAAATGCGAGTCAACCATCCAGCAAGTCATCCGCATCCTAGTCTTATTCAGTATATATAGAATGCAGATCACTGGCGAGAGGGAGCACATAAAATTTTGTACTATGAGAATCACCAAGTTCAACACTTGGTGCATCACTTGGTTTAGGATGATCATCATGGTTGTTATTGTTTAATCTCATAGAAGAGGAAAATAACAAATTCAACTCATTATGCACTTGCTCACCAATTTTAATTATTTCTTCATCATCATCCAAGTTAACCACAACAGGAGGACAGATAATAATATCCATATAAGGTGTTGCTCCATGTTGTGTTGGAGACATAGGATCTCTTGGTTCTGGTAATGGAGAAGGCCCATCGTTTATTCCTTCTGTCAAGTTCAATTTTTTATTTTCTATGTTCTCTCCATTCATCTATTTAGAAATAGCATGATATCTATGCCTACTCTCTATAGCATTTTGGTTCTTTTATTCTAATTTTCAAGTTGTGTTTGTGTAGGATCAGGTTTTCCAAGTATAGGTTCCTTTTCTTCTTCTAAGGGAAGAAAAAAAGAAACCATGGAAGGTTTCTCAACCACTTTCTCTTTGGCTTAATAAATTTTCTTAGGAGGAAAATTAGGACTTGTTTGGTTCTCTCTTGGCCTTTTGTAAGAAATAGGAAAGGGGTTTTTATGGATGGGTCTTGGTTAGTCAGGAGGGATTTAAGCTCAGTATTTTTTTCTTCAAGGGAAGGTGGTTCAATCATAGGTGGAGGAAAATTATCAAAGGGTAACTTGGATGTGCATTTTTCTTTGAACTTTATATAGGATAGGAAAGGGAATTCCTAATGGAGTCTTATAGGTTCCATGGGCTTAGGCCAAAAATAGTCCAAAGAAAAATTTCGATGGGAAGACAGAGGTCTAAATCCACTATGGTTCACAATGAATATTTTATTGCCAATTGGAAACTTTGAGCGCTTATGGACAATGGATGGGACTACATTCATGGAGCTAAGCCATTACTAGCCTAACTTCACATGAAATTGATCTGAGAGATGATAGAGAATGATACATTTGATTTCTTCAATCCTACTTGTAAAGGGAGTGTGATCAAGCCCATTGTAGCACAAGCAAAACCATCATGCATTTCAATATATGCTTTCAGTTTGTCATATCTATCTTAAGTGAGTTCATGCGCATATTATAGTTTTTTTTTATCACTTTCTCTCCATAGAAGAGATCAATTAAAATCCCAGGAGTGGGTTTTTTATTGATTATGTCAGCTATGTAAATAGGACCATCATGTCAATAGGCATTTTGGTTTGTTTTTTACAAGGCTCGATGTTAATCACTCCTATCATTGTATTAATAGGACTTTGGTCATTAGTATACATAGGAATTTTTTCACGATCATCCATAGGATTTTTTTCATTATTGCTCATATTATCATCATCTGTGCCAATGTTCATCACATTGGGCTTAGTTTCACTAGCCTTAACAAATTAAATATTATGGTTAGGCATGGGATTGGTAAAGATTAGTAAGTTTTGGCTAGGAGGAGCTAAAAAGTTATTACCTTTATCATTCACACCTCCAATTTGGATATGATTATAATCAAAGAGGTCTTGTACAAGGTGTTTAAGATTCTTGCAATGTTTTGTATCATGTCCTTTATGTTGGTGATAAGCACAGTAGGCATTGTGTCTAAAGCTTAGAGGTAATGGCTTTCTAGGGTCAAGAGGTCAAATGGGAGGTAAGGTAAGCATATTTTTGTTTATTAGCTGAGCCATGATGTTCTGAAGTGTGTTGGGTAAGGGAGTATTTTTTTATTTTTGGATCCAAAAAGATATAAGGATTACTCTTATTTATAGCACCTACTTGGGTATCAACTTGTTGGGTAGGTTGGGAGGTGGAATTTAGTTGAAAGAAACTTTTATTTTATCTTCTGAAGGGCTGGTAGGTGTTTTGGTTTGAGGATTCATACATTTTCAAGATGGGTAGAGGTGGATTTCAATTCAAAAATACCTTTGTAGTTCTGATAATCTTGAAGGGTAGTGCACAAGTGCATGAAGGAAGGGAATTTCAACATGGTGAACTTGTCACATATCTTACTTTGTAAATTTTCTATGAACATCTTTTGAAGGTGAGAATCGAGAATCTTCACACTAATTTGGGAATAAAGCAATTTGTAACATGAAATAAAGTTAGTGACTTTTTCACCCTCATTTTGCTTACATCTCATCAAATTAGTTAATGTCATTTTAGGAACCATATGAACTTGGAAATGGTTAATAAAGGCTTCAAAAAGTTCATTAAATGAATGAATTGAGTTATTTGGTAATGTAGAAAACCATTCCAAGACATCTTTCAAGGATTGAGGAAAAAAATTAGCCAAGAATTTGTAATCAAGGATAAAGTTACTACAAAAGTAGTGAAGGCATTAACATGATTAGCAGGATCCCCCTTCCCTCTATATTTCTAAAATCTAGGTATCTTTATACCTTGTGGCACTAGAGTTCTCAATATATCCAAAGATAGTGGTTTGCTTTTGACATAGTCTAAAGATGGTCCATTTTGATTTTGATTTATGGTAGAAACTTGACGTTGAATGGATGAGAGGCTTTGTAAGAGGTGGTTCATGATAGGATCATTGTTTTTGGTTTGATATGGAGGTGAATATGGTGGTGGTGTGTATGTGTTGGAAGAACTAGTGAATGGATTTCTTACAAGAGGAGATATAAGATTAGATGCCAAATAGGTATAAGGAGTACTAGTGGAAATGTTTGAGGTAGGAAGGATATTGCGAGTTGGTTGCATCATTGTGGTCACTTGAGCATTGGTATAGGTGGGAATGGAGGTTATTGTTGAGTGGGGAGGAGTTTGATTTCCTACTTGGATTTGCACATTGTTTGAAGTTTGAGCACAATTGGTGGTTAAAGGAAGGTATTTTTTCAAATATTTGAGCTATGTTACACACACCTTCCAATCCTTCATCACTTTCCATCATGTCATACGAAGACTGCCTATGGCAGGTATAATAGTGTTGAAAATGTTTTCAGTACTAACACTATCTTGTAAATGGGCTAGGTCTTCATGCATTTTCATTATGTTCTCTTGAGGGATATGATTAACCATTGTTTGAAAACTTGGCATAGCACTTGTAGATAAGGTAGGAAAATAAAAATAGGTGTGAAAGGTAAAATCCATACCTAGTGAACTATTACCAACGCTAGGAGTAAGAGAGCTAGATAACCCAAGATCCGCAATGAGTGTTTTATCATGGGATGCCATGAATCTCTCACTTCATCTCACCATAGTATTGAAAATAGGTCACCAAGTATTACATATCATGCAAAGGATAAACAAAAGAAAGTTCAATGAACACAATATCCTATGCTTACAATTACACTTGAAATGAAAGAAATTGGAAGAACAACAATTTTGCAAACTATAACAGAAAATTGAAAGCGGAAAATAGAAGCACGGAGAAGCAATTTCAAGTCCTGAAAACTGCAAAGTCAAAGTCAATAGTGACTAAGATGCCAGTAAGGGCATCTTGGTCCTACTGGTGAGATTTTGAGGTTCCAGGGATTGGAATAGACAACAAACAACAAAGAGAGGGTTATGAGTCAAAAAACCGATAGAGGGACTAAGATGCTAGAGAGGGCGTTTTAGTCCTAATAGAGGTTTTTCTCAAAAAACTAGTAGAATCTGGATTGTTTACAGTGTTCACAGGTTGCCTATTTAGGGAGTTGATGTTTAGAAATAGAAAAATGTACAAATGAATGCAAGAAAAAGTAACTAGTGACAAGCAATTGAATGCAAATTTGAATGCAATGTTTTTGATTTTGAATGCAATAACAATGTTTCTAAATGCAATTAGGATGATGAACAATGCACCTTTTCAATTTTTCAATGAGGTAATATAATGCAAGAAAGAAAAAATGTAACCTATATGCACTTTCACTAATGCAAATGTGAGAAACCCTAGATGCACATTCACTAATGCAAGATGCAATGCAAGAATGAATGCAACCTAGATCTAGGTTTTTAAAGAACTCCAAATCAAAAAATGAATTTTCTAAAATGTTAGGTTCACCAAAATGAACCAACAAGAAGAATGTGAAGTAGGATGGAAAATTCCCACCTCTATTCTCCTTTGACCACACAATAATGTCCTAGGAATCCAAATTGGATTGATTTTCAACGTTAAAGGTGAGTCAATTCCCAACAAGGAAGACCTAGGAGGGGGTCCTTTTAGCTTAAATGGGTTCACCACCAAGAAAAAGCTTGTAAAAGATACTTTAACATTCAACTCACAAAACCTAGTAATGCAAGCTAAATTAAGGATACAAATGATGAAGTTATGCAACAGGAAGTTAGGATGTGTGTACCTTGGAAGTCTAGAAATGTGATGAGGATTCTCAAAATGTAAGAATGTTGTCAAAATGTGCTATGGAGGACTAAGATTCCCTTACTATTGTCTTAGTCCCATTGCTATTTTTTGGGGGAATTGCATAATCTTTGGATGTCGGAACCAAATCTGGAAGAATTCCTAAAAAATACCCTCGGGAGGACTAGGACACCCTAGGTGGTGACTTAGTATAGTTCTAAATTTCTAGAATCTTTGAAAGTGATTTTGAGGCTCTGGAGGTGGTGTCTTAATCCCGAGGCATGAAACTTTGGGCACAAACTCCAAAAATGGTCCCATTTAAGATGCCTTTGAAATCAAGGTCCCAAGACCTTTGTAGGAAAAAGATGCCCTAGGTGGAATCTTAGTTTGAACCCAAAAATCAAGGACACAACCATAATCATTAAATTATCATTTCCCCTTTGAGGTTTTTCAGGATTAGCCATAAAAAGATATAATTCATTAGGCTCATGGATGCAAAACAGGACCAATTAAGACATAAATAGGGATAAATAAAGCAAGGTGGGCCCAAACAAGTGTGAAAATGCAAGGGTATGCATTTTCCTACACTACAAATGCATGTACCTTTCTTTAGGTAGAAATTAGAATGATAATGGAGGATGGAATCGTTTAGGAAAAAGGTCATTAGGCTTGGTTTGATGGCTAGTTGCATCTCCCAATCTAGAATTCGTCATGATTCACCATAGGAAACCATCATCAATCCTTGACAATGTTAGATTTTGAATTGAAAGTGAGCTTGAAGACCTACAAAAACACTATAATTCTACTCAGAGACTTCAACTTTATCTGCTCCTTACTCTTAAATTCCCTTGTGAAGGTAGGTTTGAGTGATCAAGTTGATATTATGAATGATTAGGTGAAATAATGATTTTAAACCTTGTTTATGTGTTGTATTCCCTTGGAGATGGTACAATTTCATTTAATTTGAGAAATAATTAATGATAAATTGGACTTAATGTCACCTTGATCTAGTGTTATAATGTGTTTTACTCATTCACATTAGGTCTTGGGCCCCTTTTAATCTAAATAAACCTAACTTTTCCTTAATTTAGTGTTTTAAAGTGTATTTATTTACACCATCACATTAAATTTAGGAGGCTTGTAAACTAAGTGGACCTAATATAGTGTTTTAATGTGTTTTACACATTCACATTGGATTTAGGGCTCTTTTTAGTTGAAGACCTAATTTTTCCTTACTTTAATGTTGTAAAGTGTATTTATTTACATCTTCACATTGAATTTTGGGCCCTCTTACATTTATGACCTTTATATCCTCATTAATAGGCCCCTAAGACCCTATATTATGCATCCTGAGGCTTATTTCAACTAAAATCTTGACAAGATCAAAAAATAGACTTAATTTCTTACCTCTCTAACACTCTCTCTCTAAAAAGGCCACGTGGGACCCATACACCACCTTGGGCATATGAGTCCCACCCAGGTGGGACCCATACACCAAAAATGGTGCATGAGTCCCATTTGGCCTCATTTTAGGCTTTTGAGTGGGAAATTAGGGTTTTAAGTTTAAATTTTATGAATTTCGGCCTCTAGGATCTAATAAATGGTAACTTGGATGTATTGTCTATATAAAAAATCTTTCAAATCCTTATTTCACCTAAGAGAGATCAAGCCTTCATGATATCAAGTCATGCACTCAAGAGTTTTAAAACATTCCAAGACTTCTTAAGAGCATCAAGAGAGTTTACAAGAGCATTTCTAAGGAATTTAAGGGAAAAATTATTTATCAATTATTGTAGCAATTCAAGATCTATCATCATGTCAATATTATCAAGCATCAAGCATGTTTTTGAGCTAGTGTTGTGATGTAGTATTGAAGATCCAATATTAAGCATTGTTCTACACTTATTTCAAGGTCTATATCTACATCCTTAATGGCCACTTCATGTTAAATTGGAGATTCACAAAAAATCATTTACAAGACATAATTCGATATTCCATGTTCCTTGTTTTATGTTTCATGTACTTATTTCATTATCTCATCATTTGGTTTAATTACCTAAAAGGGGTTTGACTAAGGAAAACCCCTATCCACTAACAATCAACAATTTTTTCTCCTCTTTACATTTGTGATTACACATAGAGGTGTCTTGGGGCATGAAGGATATTTGAATATTAGGTTACAAGCTTGAAGGAAGTTTTTTGAGTTGTCTCCTCACTTGCAAGGTCACAAAAAGTCTTCTACAGGTATGAAATTAGGGTTTCAAATTCAAAAAAAAAGTGTGGTAGAAAGAGAAGAGATTGGAGAGTAGGATTAGATCTTAATCCTCCAAAAAAACACACTAGGACTTATATGCCATGTTGGGCATATGAGTCCCAGTACAACCAATTTTCAAGGTTTCAAGAGATTCAGAATAAACACTATCAGATTCTAGTTTTGGTGTAGAAAACCCAGTTTGCGACTAAATCACCTAGACTAATGTATGAGTGCTAGTCAATACCAAAATCAGTGTTTTTCAGCATTTCCAATCCTCATTCAAGCCTTTACAGGTTTCTAGGTGAACACTTCTAATTTTACAGTTTATTGTTTTGATTCACTTCCATTTATAGGTCATTTAATTGAGCTTTGCATATCACTAGGTTTTTTCATTAGATCAATGCATTTCATTAGTATTTCCAAGCCCTATCTTGGTGGTGAACCCCTCTTGTAATCATAAATTAGACCCTATGACACCCTATTGCAAGATCTCTTTTCCCTACTTCATCCTTAGATTGAGATCTATATGGTTTCCTTGGATGTGGAGCATAGAAGACTATTGTCCTATGCCATAAACCATGGCAACGATAATTTTCTTACATTTTGGTGAACCTACATTTAGAACATCATAATTTTGATTTGGAGTGCATCATCATCCTAGATTTAGCTTGCATTAACTTTGCATTAGGGTTTTCATTAGTTAATTTGAATTCTATGGTTTCTAAATCTTGACTTAGTGAAGGTGCATATAGGTTGCATTTTTGCATCTTGCATCATTGAAAATAATATAAAATATGCATTTTCATTTAGATTATAGATCATACAAACTAAAAAGCATTAAAATCACTTAAAATTTTCTAAAAATTGTGAAAAAAACCGTCACTGGGACTCATATGCCCCTCTAGGAAATTTAGTCCCAGTGTAGATCTAAAATTGCATTTTACAACATTTAAAACCTTCTTTCTGCAATATTATTTTCTTTCATTAGCTATCTTTTTTAATTAGATGAGTTTTTGTTACATGAATTTCACTAAATCTAGCTTAAATAGGTTCATTTCATGCATTGCTAAATTCCAAAATTTGCATCACACCATTTCATTTTCAAATTCTTTCATAGTGTAATCAACAAATTGCCTTGTCTTGAATCTGAAAATTGCATTTACACATTTCATTCTAGGTCATTGCATTGAATTTTAAATTTCATTCCATTTTAAGTTTGTATATTACTTTTGTAGACACGTAAAATGTACTAATTGACATTGGACATCTGATCCTAACCGCTAACATTGTTTCATCCTAAATCATCCTTCAGTCTAACCATTTAACCAAATACCTTCATTTGATTAAATTCATTAATATTCCTCTCTTAAATTAAATAAATTAGTTATCTAATTAAGTCATCCTTTCTCGATAATTAAATTAAACAGTCTGGTCTAATTATCCCTATTTGATTAAATAATTAATTTTATTTGATTTAATCTCTAAATTCTATCTATTAAATAAAATAAATTAAAACCTTATTTAGTTTAATCTAACATCATCTCTTTTAATTAAATAAATCAAAAGTCCTTATTTAATTAATCCTTTATCATATTCTTCTCATATTTGATTTAAATAAATCCACAAATTTAAGTCAAATAGGTCACACCATTTAATCCCTTATTAAATTAATTAACCTTGATTAATTTAATCTCTTCTCATGTCCCATCCTCCATATTTTGCCACTTGCACATGAAAATAGAGTTATTTCATTTATTAAATCTCTATTTTCTCCAACAAGGCATCTTCCAAGGAATATTCCTCAAGTTTGAATTCAAAATCCAAGTGGACTTTGTCCTTCCAACAAGGCATTTACTCGACCTACAAATTCCTTTTGCCTTGAGCCAAGTGGCATTCAATGCACCTTCTTTCCCTCTTACATGTCATGTCAACAATTTCAAAATTCAAATATATGCATTTATTGGCACATTGATCAAAACTTGCACATCCTTGGCCCATTCAAATGTTGACAAGTGGCACCTTGCCATTCAATGAAAGATAGTCCCACATTGCTCTATTTTTGGCATTCTTTCAACTTGTCAATGTATAAATAGAGAGCTCCTCTATTATATTTGGTATCCACAATTTGAGTAAACTTACTATGCTCCAATATTTAGCAATCTTCATCCATACTTTCAAATTTGTAGCTAGGTTATGTAGGTTTTCATCTTGGAACACTCATCACTCTTCATCAAAGTGGATCACAATCTTCATCAGATCATCAAACCTAGCATTGGAGTTGGGAAAGGGCCAATTTTCACATCCAATTGGCACCAATTCCCTCAAGGGATCAAGAATTTACATTGCTTTCATAGGATTTAATTTCTCTTATTGATTTCTCATTGTATTGCTTTCATTTTTTCCTATTTTGAGCATTGATAAATGGATTTCTTGAGGAATCTACATTCTAACTTGCTTTATATCTAATTTGTTGTTTGTATATTGTGTTATTGCAGGTTTAGGATCTAGGTTCACACATTTGGTGCTAGAAGGAGGGCATCTCATTTTCTAATCACATTTTTATCAGAAATTCTACGTTTTTCTTTGTCTATAGGAAAAATCTGCTGCTAGAAGTTGAACATCATTATTCAACACCGCTGGTTCTCTAGCGTTGCTATATCGAACTGCTAAAACTCCAAACTATGATGCCTCTATTTTCCCGCTCGGGATTTTGAATTCCAAACTACGTCGCTAAACCTGTTTGACTCGTGGGAATATTTCAAAAACCCAAACTACACCGCTGTTCAAAAGGGCAACACATTCATGCTCACTAGTCTAGTTCTAGAGAAACACTGACTAGCAAGTGACACCATATAGCACCGCTAGGGAAATCAAACTGTGACGCCATCATGGATTGTACCGCTGGAGGGGAGTATGAAGTGAATTTATTTTTGAAGCATGTGCTTTTTTCCAATTTATGGTTCTTTTGTCTATTTTCTTCCTTTTGGACCTTTGTTTTTGAAGAATATAACTAATTTTATTGTAGGTTGTATAAATCAAAGACAAAAAGGAAAAGAAGCATGATGGTGTCATTTCACAAAAACAAGTGTTTTTAAACACTCTAGTGTTTGTTTAACACTCTTAGAGGGGTCACTATTCTTCTTAAGGAAAAAATTGTCATCTTTTTATGCTTAGGACTTACTAATTTCGTTTTGGGCTTTAAAGAAAGGAACCTTTTAAATTCTTGTTACAAAAAGGCTTAAAAATAACATTAGGACTCAAATTTACTAGAGTTTGTTTTGGGATTAAAAATTGAACAAGGCAAATTGTCACACTTACTTTGGTGCTTTAAAACGAATTCACTTTTGCTTTGAGGATTTAAAATAAAAAAATGTTTGCAATGTTTTGCAATTACGTACACAAAGTAATATCATGAAAAGATGTATGAACTTCTCTCGTGCCACACAGAGATCTTGAGAATCAAAAGGCTTTTGGTGACATTAAGATAATTTCCCATACACACTTCAATTTGGGTTTAAAATTGAACAAATTATACAGGTGTGAGTAAATCTATTGCATGTGTTCTCCCTTTGTTTCTAAACGAAGGTTGATCGAACTATAAATACATTTAATAGCTATCCTTTATCTTAGAGGGCATGCCTTGGGGAAAAAGTACTCACCCAAGGGGATGACTCAACCGGTAACACTCTGAACCCAAGAGTATTTCCAGCCAGGATATAAATGTGGGTATTGGAATAAACATCAATATCATGTGGTTGACTCTGACAAGAAGGGCATCAATGGTATCTTGCCATGCTAGGTCAACTCCTACAAACAGAAAGTCCAAATTACAACCCTTTTTTTAGAATTGCCAAAATCCTTGATCTATTTGTTGGTGCAAGAATGGTCATTCTGAAGCCACCCCACACTTTTACGGTCTTTAGTAGAAATGGAAAGCATTCCATGGGATTTTCATGGGTGTTGATGCTTGGCTGCCCTATATAAGTGAGTTTCGTGGAGGGGAGCTAGTGGGGTCAAGCATCTAACCATTCGCTAAAGATAAGCGTAGCTAGACTTATCCAATTGGGGACTCAATTAATAGTCTTTCATAGCCATAAAGTTGTACTTGCTCTTGGTTACAAAATGCTTTTCTTATTCGTAAACATTTGGAAACAACACTTAACATCATCATCAAACTTTCAAACCCTTTAGGAGGAAAATACAATTGACCAAATTCATGTGTTATTTCTTTCCCTTGGGATTCACATCCTTAGAAGTTTCTAAACACTTGGATCTACATCTCAATTTGCCTACTAAAGATAAAAAATAGGTAACCCTTGCCTTAAATTCATCAAATTTCCACATTACATGCTTTGTGGGATTTGAAGAAATTAAGACATTGGACATCTAGTTTGAAAACTTAATCAAAAGAAGTGTTTGTGGTAAAATAAAGTCACTAAGCAAAGATAACAAAATTGGCTCTCACATGTGTTGAAACCTCATGATTTCCAAGAAAGTCAGAATCCCAAAACGAAATTCCTTGAGTCAAAGTTCAAAATTTAGGAGTCACACTTGAAAGGTCATCAAGAAATACAATAGGAAGTGCAATCAAAAGTAACATATCAAAATAAGCAAAAAATTCACAAGGTTCTATAGACTTATTCCTTTGAACAATCTGAAAATTTATGCTCAATTTGAACCACTTCTTAGTTATAGAGGTCCTTAGAAGTATCAAATGTTATTCAATACAAAGGTCTAGTAAACAAAGAATCTTTTTAGGTACATCCTAGGATCAAAATCAAACCATCACCCATCTTCGAACATCAAAACAAAAATCATCTCATCATCAACTCTTCAAAATTCTTGGAAAAAATCCTTCATGTTAAGCTTTGGGAAACACATTTAAAATCAATCTAAAATCACCTTGTTTGATTGAATGTGTGTAGATACATCCTTCTCCACATATTTGATCAAATTATCAAAAACTTGTGAACAAATTCATCCCTTGATAAACATCCAACATCTTGGGATTTAGGAGTTCATTATCAAAATCATCTTGTTTGGATAGGAGTGTTTAGATGAATCCTTCTTCTCACACCTAGACAAATTATCATCTTGTGAACAATTTAAATCTAGGACAACATCCAACCTCTTAGAGCTCATGAGTTCACCAAAATCTGAATCCAAAAAAATCAGATCCTAAATCAAGTCCTAAAGTTTAACATACCCTTCAAGATTTTCTCAAAGAGTTCCAATCATCCATCAAACATCCATCTTACATCCATATCATTATCATCCTTTGATCTTGGAATCATCCTAAATTTTCCCTTTTGTGCTTAAAGATATATCAATCCAAAGAATTAGAGATTCATCTCCTATATTCTTCAAAAATTGATCCCTATTTATGGTGCAGACTAGATCTCAACACAAGAAGAACATGGAAGCCAACAAAGAAACACCCGCTTCAAGTGACCTAAGCCAAAAAAACTCCAAAACTAATCTCGTTGAATCAAGCAATCCTATGACTAAATTTCTCTCATCCTCACAAAATCCACAAGAGGAAAACCAAGAAGATCTTAACTTTCAGATGTCACATGAGGAAATCACCGAAATGATCCACAATCTGGAGAACCATAAGATCATCAATATCATGATGAGACTTAACCCTTCACTATACATGCTCAAACTAGCAAAACAAGGAGCCAAACTACCTTCTGATTTCGATGTGAGCTCTATAGTGGAACCATCTTTAGATGTCATGCCTCCAATTTCATCCACACTCCCCATCTCATCTACACCCCCATCCCAAAGCATCACTCAAAACATCTCGCAAATCACAACATATTTTTCTCGAACTCAACCTAATGTTAGTAAGGGAAGTGCATTTCTTAATGCCATTCAAACACACCCCCTATTTAATAATCAAGACTTGGATGAAAACACCATTTTGGAACAAAACATACCCAAAAATCCATTACATAAGTATACCCCTCTCACTTTCCATGATCCTAATGATCCATCGTCACCATCCTTTTGTGCAACACCCCAAACCTCTCTCCCCATAATTTCACAAGGAGAGGGTGACATATTCGAAGCAGGGGGCATTTTCAAAACTATGCCATTTTCTCAAGAGATCACATCCCTCACATTTTCACCTCTTCCACCATTATCACCATCATCTACACCACTACTTGGCTTGGGGCTTCCACCTTTAACCAATATCAATCAAAATCAAACCAACATCCCAAACATCAATCAAAACATCACACCAAACTCTCAAAACTTGTCATCAACATCACAACAACAGATGACAACTACACAAGCAATCACAACATCATCAATCTCCCTAACATCTCAAACCATGGTCTCTCAAGGACTAACCACATCGATTGCACCATCCACTAACCAAACCCTAATCACCAACACAACGATGCCTCTCACCACCACCACAACAAGAACCATTCTGAATCCACCACCACCAAGCTCCAATATATCAAGCCAATACAGTATGATGTTGGAAGCCGCTCAACAAGCTGATTATGAAAAAGCATTCCTACAAGTACAAAAACAAAAGGTCGTACAACTAGTTGCTCAACAAGCCACACAACTAGCTGCTCAGCAAGCCACTCAAGCTGCTCAAGCTACTCAAGCAACCTAAGCTACATTACCAGCACAAAAGGTTGTTGAAGCCCAAATCTTATTACAACAACAAGTAGCACAAGCACAAGCACAAGCACAAGCCCAAGCTTAAGCTCAGGCGCATGCCCAATATCAAGCACAACAAGCATATGCACAAGTGCATTATCTTGCACAAAAACAAGTAGCACAACTACAAGCATATTAGCAAGTGATAAAACAATACCAAGAGTAGCAAGAAGCAGCCCAATTAGTAGCCCAACAACAAGCATTGTTGGGGCAACAACAAGCTCTACAACAGGAAATCCTAGCCCAATTACAACAAGACCAACAACAAGTATTGTTCATACAACAGCAAGTGCAAGCATACATGACTCAATAGAATGTGCAAATACCATCAACCAATCCACCCATAAGACCCACCAGCGAACCACGTCAGAACACTTTCATCCAACCTCTTGATCTACAAAATGATGTGACAACACAAATTAGATTGCTCTCACAACAAGTGCTCAACCTTCAATCAAGGAAAACCACAAGAACATCTAGTAACTTGTGTCCTTATCCATTCGACAAGAGCCTTGTGATGAAACCATTCCCGAAGGGATTTGGGATCCATAAATTTATCAAGTACCATGGGATAGGAAACCCTAAAGATCACATCAAGGAATTCCAAGTTCATTGCACGCAAGTTGCATATGATGATACCTATCTAATGCGGCTATTTCCTAGAAGTTTGGTTGGCCACGCCACGGAATGGTTCTATCGCCTACCTATAGGCATCAAGACATTCCAAGAAATCATAGACGCATTCATCAAAAGCTATGCATGCAATATCGCCATGGATGTCAGTCTAGAGGAACTTTTAGCTTTGAAACAAGGTAAGAATGAATGATTTGCTTCATTCCTATAATGATGGCGATACAAGGTTAATCGGAGCAAATGGATCATGCTCGAGGAACAAGTTTGCACTATCATATACAACCTTGATGGCCTCTTGGCATTCCATCTCAAGGTCCAAGGGATCACCACATACGACTAGTTGAATTCCAAGGCGCTCAACATAGAATGATCCCTTATGACACAATTGGGAGGATCAACTTCATATCCAGAACAATAGAAAAATCACCCACCCACCAATTACAAGGAAAAACCTCACACATGGGAAAGAAAAAAAATGTTACCAACGATGGTATCGTCGATGCAAAAGTTGTTATTAGTGCCCCTTGGCAGAAAACACTCGCACCTCAACAACAAATCCAAAACCATCATCAAGCGAACACAACAAGGAAACAACCAAACAACCAAGCAATCAATAACGTCAATGAACAAAGAGGACCTCCCCAAGGAAACAAAAACTTCACCAAATGAAAATATACTACTCTTGGGGAATCACTCGAAGTCATCATGAAGAAATTACTAAATGAAAACCTCATCAAGATTCCCACCTATGAGAACTACCAAGAACCAGATGTTAAACCTGCTTGGAACAACAAAAAACACCTTTGCGACTTCCACAAAATCAAAGGGAACACCATGAATAGCTGCATGAGACTAAAGAACATAGTCCAAGACCTTATTGATCAAAGGATCATAAATGTGGAACAAACAACATGAAACCAGAACCTCAAAATATACTAGAATCCGATGCCTAATCATAATAATAAAGGGAACAATAACACTGATAAGGGGAAAGGAACCTTCAAAAACCTGAATCATGTGTATGAAACTGTCATCGCCTCCCTAGGTGAATACTGCACAGTAATCACTATCAAAGGAGCTCAAACCAATTATGGCGTCACCACAAGAGGCATAAAAGTTACTATTGCAGGATCATCTCAACCAAATAGAATTTTCATATCTAATTCAAGATCCATTCCCAATGGGTACAATGTCCTTGATCAGCTAAAAAGAACACCAACACAAATCTCCATCATGGAGTTATTAAAAATCTCATCTGCCCACAAGAAAATCCTTGAAGAAGCATTGGCTTCATCCACTGTCCTTGCAGATCTTGATGCAGAAGAATTTCAAGCTATGGTTGGAAACATCATTACCCTAAATCTCCTTACATTCTCCAACCAATATTTTCCCTCTCAACCATCTCATAACCATGCACTCCACTTAGAGGTCCTAGTGCATAATAGCAAAGTCAAGTGAGTCTTGGTGGATGGAGGTGCAGGCTTGAATATTTGTTCCCTCAAGCTCATTAAGTAGTTAAAAATCTTAGAGGATTCGATCGACAAAGGAAAGGGTATTACAATTAGAGCATATGATAATCAGGAGAGAGTGTCCCAAGGCACAATTAGAATCCCTATTCAAGTAGGGCCAGCTATCATGGAAACCACCTGTCAGGTCCTAGACCTCGACTTTCCTTATAACATTCTCCTAGGATGACCATGGATCCATGCAATGCAAGCAGTAGCATAAAATTTCCATCAATGTGTCAAATTTACATATGAAGGACAAGAGGTCACCATCAGGGAGATCCTGAACCATTCTCCTACTACAAGAACCTTGAGGTAAAATACTAAAAAATCCCTCAAGTGCCTAAAAATGATGAAGGCCCATCAACACCATACATTGATCCAACCACTCTCGTATCCAATTTTGTGATAGAGACACTCGCCACTCCAGCCATTCGCACCATCTCTGATATCAAACTCATCATCCAAGATAATGGTTGTAAAAATTACACAATTCCCAAAAATGCTTTTGTGGTAGGAGAGTTACCACAATCTCCTAGATCACGAGGACATACACAATTAAATGAAGCTTCCACATCTCAAACATCCCTTAAAGACTGTCCCAACTTCAAAAGTTGGGGAGATCTTGACCAAGAGGTCATAGAGGAGGACCCATCTCATCTCATATACCAAGAAAATAGATGAACAACTAATCTACCAATGGATGACAGAAGCAAAGGTTTGTAAATGATGCTCACAATGGGTTATGACAGAAACCAAAGACTTGGACAAAATGAAAATGGGTTTATAATACCAATCAGTCCAGATACACGAATGAGAAATCTTGGCCTCGGATGTACCCCTTTGAGTATAACCATATGTGGCCAAAGTCTTCCAATTAGAAAGGTCAATAATCCTCCTCAGCTATCCGCATCCGAACTTCGCTTACCTGTATCTACAGGTCAAGTCATAGACAACTTCACATTTGACATAACTAATGCTTGTAGTAGTAGTGATGATGAGGATCCCATAACCAACCTACCTATGCTCTTTGAGGATACCACCCTTCTCGTGATTAGCACCTTATCCTTTGAGTTAGACCATCAAAATCATGAAATCCACCTAGTTTACCCCCAACTCATCGATTATGACCAACGTGGACCTCTAATTCTTGACACATTCAAAAATGATGAGGCGCCTTGAGAATTCATGGGACTATGGGATAAAATTCCATGTGGGGATCACAAAGCAAGGCTCATCATTGAGATAGATACACAGGCCTATTATGGGGAAATGATTAAATCCCTTAGTCACAAAACTGAGAAATTAAGAATAATATCTAAGTCCTTGAGTGAAAACCACACTATGGCACTCTCTGACATGAAAAAAGTAAAAAGAAAGGATGCATCCAACGAAAAAAACCTCTCTAAGGCACTTGAGGATGGGGGATTCAATCTTCCTTTCAGAGCTCTCCACTAGGAAAAATCAGCGGTCTTAGTAGAAAAGTGCAATCTAGTTAATCTAGGAACAGAGGAGACCCCACACATCACATTTTATGCAGAGTCATTACTATCAAAAGAACAAGAAATCCTAGCAGCTTTCTTGAGAGAAATACAAATTAACTTTTCATGGAGCTACATAGACATGCAAGGGCTCGATCCAAAAATTGTAGTTCATCACCTAGCAGTACAATTTGAAGAAAATCCCATTAGACAAAAGCTTGGGAAAATACACCCTTAGATCGCCCTGATAGTCAAAATGGAACTAAACAGGCTATTGGATGTAGGATTTATTCGACCAATTGGCTATCCAAAATGGGTGTCAAACCTGGTTCCTATCTCAAAACTCGATGGGGGCATTAGAATCTGTACAGATTTCAGGGACTTGAACAAGCCATGTCCAAAGGATGGTTTCTCATTGCCCAACATTGACATGATCGTAGACATGATGGCGAGACACAAAATGGTTTCCTTGATGGAAAGTTTCTCGAGATACAACCAGATAATGATTGCTAAAGAAGACCAACACAAAATGACCTTCACTTGTCCATGGGGGACTTATTGCTAGAATATGATGCCATTTGGCTTGAAGAATGTAGGAGCAACATACCAAAGAGCCATGATGTTAATCTTCCATGGCATGATCCATAGAACTATCAAAGATTATGTCAATGACATACTAGCCAAATCTAGAAAGAGGAAGGATCATATACCAACCTTAAGTGCCATTTTTGACAGGCTGGAGGAATACAAGGTTCGATTAAATCCAAAGAAGTGTGTCTTCGACGTACAATCAAAAAAATTGCTAGGATACATAGTGTCAATGAGAGGTATTGAGGTAGATCCAGCAAAAGTAAAAGCAATCCTTGAGATGGAGGCACCCAAAAAAATGAAACAATTAAGAGGTCTGCAAGGTAGGCTTCAGTCCATCCAAAGGTTCATAGCACAACTAGAAGATAAATAAAATCCATATTCTCACCTACTTCACAAGGGAGTAGTGTACAAATGGGATAACAAGTGTGAAGAAGCCTTCAATAAGATCAAAGAATATATACTTACACCACAAGTCCTAATGCCAGCAATCACAATAAAGCCATTAATTCTCTATGTGTCAACAACAATAGTAGCCCTCAGAGCTCTCCTAGCTCAGCACAATGAAAATAGGATAGAAAGGGCCATATATTATATCAATAGGACAATGGTTAGGCATGAGTTAAATTACTCATTCATCGAAAAATCATGTTTAGTAGTAGTATTCACTTCACAAAAATTTAGACATTACATGATGGTACACAAAATAAAACTCATCACCAAAATCAACCCTCTCAAGTGCCTACTCTCAAAGGTAATGCTCGCTAGAAGGATGGCTAAATGGGTCATGATTCTATCAGAGTATGATATTGAATACATGGAGTGAAAAGTAATTAAATTCCAAGTCATCACAGACCAACTTGCAGAAACACCAATCTATTCAGAGAATCTTCTCATCTCAAAGTTTCCAGATGAATGCATCTTCTTTCTCAACATATCTATCCACTGGAAACTTTACTTTGATGTCTCATATATGCAGCATGGATCAACAGCTGGTATCTTCTTTATCACCCCACAAGGGGACTGCATACCAAGGTCCTATAAATTGGCATTCCCCTGCACTAATAATATTGCAAAATACGAGGCTTTAACCATAGGTCTCAAAATAGTAGTGCAGTGGCACAACATGGCCCTCAGGGTATATGTAGACTCTTGATTGATAATAAACCAAGTGAATGATGAGTACCAAACTAAGGATGATAAGCTCACTCCATACAAGAAATAGGTGGAGACTCTCAAGGAATCCTTTATCAAGATCACATTTGAGAAGATACCCAGAGCCAACAACAGAGTAGCAGATGCCATGGCAGCGATTGGATCCCTATTGGACATCGCTCACAACATTCTAAATCCTAAATTTTTGGTAGAGCAGCTTCTCGTTCCTGCATTCCAGGTACTAGAATCAGAATTTGTGTGTGAAATCATTGGTCCCTATGATCCCTAGTACCATGAAATTTATAACTACTTGCGAATAGGCATCATACCAGTTGACTTACCCTCAACCTTAAAATGAACCTTTGTCAAAAAGGCATCTTGATTCATCATCCTAGGAGATACCCTGTATCGTAGGAGCATAGAAGGAACCTTACTATGTTGTTTAAATGTTGAGGAGGCATTGACCGCTTTAACTGAAGTACATAATGACATCTGTGGTTCACACTCGAGTGGAATGACCCTAGCCAAGAAATTGTTGAGGATGGGGTATTATTGGCCTACAATGGAAAGAGAGGCACATGACTACGTCAAAAGGTGCCTACAATGTTAGCAGCATGGGGACCTCATCCATGCTTCAACTCAAGAACTTCATCCCATCATCACACCATGGCCCTTTTCATAGTGGGGACTCGATCTCATTGGAAAAATCACTCCCACTTCATCTAATGGCCACATGTTCATCATAACAACCACTAAGTACTTTACCAAGTGGGTGGAAGCCATACCTATGACATATATAACTAGGAAGCAGATATCAAAATTCATCCTTAACTATCTCATTTTTCATTATGGTTTCCCACAAGCCATTATCTCAGATAATGGGACACCATTCAAGAATCAGGATGCCCACAACTTGTGTGAAAAATTCAAAATCCAACATTGCTTCTCCACCCCATACTATCCCCAAGGAAATGGCCAAGCAAAAGCCACAAATAAAACAATTTTAAAGATCCTCAGGAAAACAATCAATGACGTAGGTCGTCACTGGCATCTACAACTCAATCCTTCCCTTTGGGCCTACCAAACCAACATCCGATCACCCACCAGTGTCACCCCTTTCTCTCTAGTCTATGAATCAGAAGTAGTAATCCCCATTGAGATTGAGCTCCCCTCACTAATAATATCACTACAAATGGTCCCAATAGCAAAGGAAAATTTGAACCCAACTGTTTGGGACCATTTGTTATCACAACAAACTATAAGTCAAGGGAATATTAGTTATCAACACCTGAAGGGGAACCTTTGCAAGAGCCTATGAATAGCTCTCATCTCAAAAAGTTTTATGCCTAATCTTTCAAAGTATAGAACCAAAAAAATAAAAAAAATAGAAAATGTCCTAAGAAAATGGTTACTTTGATGAAAACCTAGCAAACAGGCATCTTGGTGACAGCAAAAAAATAAAAATAAAAATAAAATCCAAAAAAAATAGAAAAGGGATTAAAAATAGTAAAGAGAAAAATCGTCCTCTGGTGAAAACCACTTCGGTGGCACTTTGGACAAGTACCTTGGTGAAAACCTTGAAAACAGGT
This sequence comes from Sequoia sempervirens, assembly GCA_007258455.2. Taxonomy (NCBI): domain Eukaryota; kingdom Viridiplantae; phylum Streptophyta; class Pinopsida; order Cupressales; family Cupressaceae; genus Sequoia; species Sequoia sempervirens. The sequence goes on along the minus strand of VDFB02281492.1, from coordinate 1,002,950,281 downwards.
GCCTTGTGTAAATAAGCACCTTCCATCTACCAAGATCTCTACGACTTGTTCTACATCATCTATCCATTACATTTCCATTGCATTTGAATCTCCATCCATCACCCATCCATTTGACATCTACATCATAGCTTGGTCCTATGTTTGTATCATGATCCCTCCTAGTACTACTCGGCCCATCCTCAAGGTTAGTTTTTCCTGTCTTTATTGGAGTAGTCTATTGCATCACGCTAGGGGCATGTTCTCATCAAATCAGATTTGTGTATATTCTTGAAGTCCTAAAATCTCAGAAAATCCAAAAACATAAAAAAATCACCAAAATCCAAAAACATTCAAAACATATTAAAATCACAAAATAGGTAAGAAAAAGTCAAAAAATCAAACAACAAAGTCATCTTGTCGAACTATGTGGTCTTTGCGTGTATAATGTAGGCAAGGATAATCGATTGATCATCCCCTGAGGCCCCTAGGATAGGTCCTTAGGTTAGTCTCTTGGTGAAAATCTCAGAAAACCCCAAAAAAATTCAAAATTCAAAAATCAAAACATTTGAAAATCTCGAAAAATACCAAAAAAAGCCTCATAACATTGCAAAACTCCAAAAAAATCTAAATATTTGAAAAAATCCATCTATCTCATTTTTCTTTCACCCACAATAATATCATTTATAATAAACAACCGTCATCCTCAACCTTTGGTGAAATAATTAGAAACAAGTCTAGCAAGTTAAAAGTGAAAACTCAAAACGTCAAGTCTTAGGTTTAAGTCAGTACGCAAACAAGTTGGTCAGCTCTTTGTGTCAATAGCCTATCATCCAATTAATCACATATCAATCATCTAATAACATCATGTCCTAGGATGTATCCTTCCTACAATGGGAATTATTTATCAGAAAGAACACTTTGGATAAATGAAATGACGTTATGTCATCCACTAACATGTCCTAGGATGTATCCTTTCTACAATGGGCATTATCTTTTGGCAATAGTTTTGATTATTATCTTTGAAAACACATTCCCTTTTGGTTAGCAATATTCAAGAACATCAGCTTGTTTTTTTACTTTATCTTTGTCTTTTTACTTATCTTATTGTGCTCATTCCAAACATCTCTCGATGATATCCGAACAGAGGATTTAGAGAAATAGGAATGGGGCAATGATCATTATCTTTTTTCGGTTGTGCTTGTTGGATATTCTTGTAAAATAACCTTGGTGAATACTTACTCTATTAGGTATGTATGGAGGGTGTTTTGGACAACTTGTTGACTATTGCATTGATAGGTTATACCTTTCCATGTTTTGGTCTGAGATGTTTGAAACTTCTAAAGTGCATCCTAGCAATGTTTTTGTATGTCAGGTGTGAACAAGAATACTCCTATCTATGTTGTTTTAAGTCAAAATCCATCACACTAAGTACAATGCCATCCTAGTTCTCTATACCTTGATGCATCGTACCACGAGTGTTATCAAACATAAGGAAATTGGCCCTTTGAAATCCTAACTTCTCAGCAGTTAGTCATCATTATTTGTACATTCATCATCTTATGTCTTGTTGAAATGTCTTCTCTTCTTTCATCCCTTCTTGCTCTTCACACTAACAAGGTACTATGACAGTTAATCATCATCATCAATCCTACATCTACAAATCATTTGCATGACACATCATATAGAAAACATATGCATTGCATCTCCATCATCATGTAAATATGTTATTACAAGAAATTTTCATAAATAAGCACATTTATAAATCATCACATTGCATCCATTTTTTCCATTACATTGCATTCATCACATAAACCATTGCATAACATTCATTTGCATGAAACATTTCATAATAATTTCATTCTACCATCTACTACATAATCAAACATAATAGGTACATGAGCATTATAGATAACCCATTGCATTATAAGCATACATATTCACATCACATAAACATCATAAAGTCATCCCTCACATTACATTCATTTTCCATAAAGCATCATCATACCACTTTGCATTAACATATCATTTCATATATTACATCACATCACAATAAATGCATCACATACATCTCACAATCATTTAACATGTTTAGGATAATATATATTTGTTATTCTCAACATCTTAAAACCATCTCATTTACATCATCAATAAATATCATATAAAGCATGACCATCGCATTCACATTACATCATACATAATCATGAAAACATACATATTGTCCAAAGGTCATCCATAACATCTCATAAAAAGCCACATCACAATCATCTTTGTATTTCATTTTATAAAAAATTTCATAGCATTATAAACATTCAAACCATAATAGGAACATAAAAAATCCATTATATTAAAAATTGTACATCCAATCATAACCATTTTTTATAAAAAGCATCATGATTCACATATCATTTCACGTATTTACACCATAAATCATCTCCATATCATTTGGAATATTACATCATCCATTTTTACATCACACATAATATCATTTTCATCAACATACATAGATCATCATATAGATTATAAACATACATATCATCCATTCACATCACATATCATATAGATCCATTTTTTCATTAGTCGCATAACCATCATCATCAGAAAGAAATGCATCCATACATACATATCATAAATAACATTATTACACTACATATAGAAATAGAACCATCCATAAATGCATAAAAATAAACAAGCTACATAGCACATCATACCAACATCATCATCTCATATATATCTCATCAAGTAACTGTCATAGTACAAAATAATCAGATCACTGTACATGTGTGTCAATAAGTACAAAAAGGCCCAAAGGGCTATAAAAAATGAGCCCATCTGGCATGAAAATAGATGTCTCGATCAAAATGAGGCCTAACCCTCCTGTCTGCTACCCTCGCCTATGTCACCATGACCCTCTACCAGTTTGTGGCTAGTCCACTATGAGTAATCTAGGGCCCACTCTACTCTGGGTACTACCTGATGATAATGTAGGTGATAATAGTCTACCTCTCGAATGGCCTCCCTATAAGAATGAAGAGGCACTGTGCTTTGAGAGGAGGAGGTTGCCATGCTCTCCAATTTTTGTCTTCGGCCCATCTCTGTGGCCACCTAGAGCTCTATAGCCTGCCTCTACGAAATGGCCTGGTCTCTCTTGGCCCTTGCCTGATCCCTCTTCGCTATCAAGGTCTGAATTTGAGCCTGCAGCTATGAAATCAGTGCATCTCGAGGATCTGGCTGCCTTGTTGGTTGTGATCGTGCGGGCTGCATGTGAGGCTAATCCCCACCCTCAGCTCATGGTGGTGCATCTACCTGATCCTACTGCCTGGCTGCAACCTGCTCCTAGTCCTGCATATGAACATCAGCCTGGATCGGCTGAACTAGAACCCTAATCGGTTGATCCTTCTGCTCACCATTTCTCCATCCTCATCCTCCCCCTCTACCCCTCGATCTTTTTCGAGCCAAGGGTGCTCCTGGAATTGGCAACCATAGGGCTCGCCAAAGCCAATCTATGTAGGCCTATGTCAAGCCTGGATCTATGAGCCCCTGTTCATATACCTACGGCTGGGCCACCAACTACCTGAAGCTGTCTACTGCCTCAGAGGTAGGAATGTATCACCCCCATGAACCCTATGATACAATGCAGGAAAATATGGCCAGTCCCAGGCCTCACCAAACTGATGCTCAATGCACCTGGGCAAGTATCTCTCCACCATCGTATGCTCCTGCCCCTGCATAAAATAGTCTTGATGGGAAAAGAAGATTTCTTGTGCATCGTCGGCCCATCTAGGGTGGCCAAGGTATGGGTGCCATGTAAAAACCTGCAACTCATCTAGGACCCTCCTCGAGTGAGGAATCTCGTGCTCACCCATGTGTGTAAAGGACACACCACCTCTGTAACACCACACTAGGGGATCATCAGGCCCCATCGGCACTACAATGACTCACGGTCGAAGAATGATGATGTGCTCCCATGCCCATAGGTGAAGTGTAACACCTACTCTTAGTGCTCTATCATTGAGGTAGATGTACTTGTGTAAGTCCCTATAGAGGGAGGCTAGAAGAATAGGCCCCTAAGAAAAATGAACTGGTCTGTCACGCATCACCATCCACTCCCAGTAGAGACCCTAGTCAGGACTAAAATATTGACCTCATTGATCCAAGGCAATGAGACCTGAAATAATTGCCACAACTACCAAGCATAAGGGAGAGGTCAGGGCCCTATGACACTCTAACTCTATTTGACCCTTGCAGTAGATAACATCCTCCGTAGCAATGACTATATGAGAGGTGTCCCATCTGACATCCATGTCATGAAAAACATGCCACCCATGTATCAGCAACCTAAGGATCTATCACACGTCCTCTAGGGTGTTGGTAGCCTCACCAGTAGGAAGGTGGAAGGATGAGGTCTCACTATGCCATCTCTTGGCAAGCACTGACATCATCCCAAGGTGGGTATGCACGGGCGCTGCATATGAAATGTACCACAATCCCATGTCATACAACCAATCCTTCTCCCTGTTGCTAAGGTCTCGCAGGTAACAAAAAATATCCCACAATCTATGCTCCTGATAATAGAGCTTCCTTGCCATGTCTTGCATCAGGAAAGGTCACCATGTTAAACTTTTTGAGAAATTTCATTCAAAACGTCTAAAAAGCTACCCCAGCATCACTACCTATGAAGGCGTCATAGTTTGAATTTCAAACTGTGACACTGAGGTGCTAAACTCTGAAAATGCACTACCGTGGTGCGCTTTTGTAAAAAGCAGTGCAGTTTGGAAAAACCCTAGTCCAAAAGCCCACCGCCACATCAGACTTTGAAGTACCCACATTGGAGATAACATAGGCGTTAGAGTTTGGAGTTTGTTTCCAAACTCCAAACTCCACCGCTGTGGTGCAATTTAATGATGGCGGGTCAATTTGACCTATCAAGTGGTGTAGTATGTTTTTTGCACAACGCTATATAGTATCGCTATAGAGGAACTAAGTTTAAAAGCATTAAATGAATGCGAAAAATGAAAAACAAAGCTCAAGTAAAGATCACTTACCGGTGCCCCAATGTCGGGAGGTCACTAGTATGTCTAGACTCGGTCGGAAATATGTATCAGGAGCTGTTGTTGCACCATCTCGTTAGAATGTTAGATCTCAAATCTTAGAATTAAAAAAGGGCAGTGAGTGAAAATGAATTGAAAGTGACCCCTCAGAGCCTTTTTAAGCCTGAAAATGAAGGTTTTTTGACCCTGTTTGACTATCCTGCTAGGGTTTTGAACTCCTGAACCTATTTTTGTCTGGTTGAGGACTTTTTTACATAATTTTATTGTATTTAGACATGTTTTTGGCATCCTGGAGCCTTTCTCGACTTGTTGGGCACCTTGTCCTCTTTTTTCGAGAGATCACCCAAAAATCAAAATTTTCATCCAATCTCTCGAGGGGGTAGTATAGTAGCATGTTTTCTCTCACCAGGCAGTAATGGGGCAAGATTTTAATTTTTTTTTTCTTTGATCAAGACCATTTATTCTTTGAATCAACGCAGCAAGTACATTGCTTCAAAGAGAGGCAAAATGTAGACGAGTAAAATGTACTGATTGACATTGGACATCTGATATTGACCACTAACATCGCTTCATCCTAAATCATCCTTTGGTCTTACCATTTAATCAAATACCTTCATTTTATTAAATTCATTAATATTCCTCTCTTAAATTAAATAAATCAGTTATCTAATTAAGTCATCCTTTCTCGATAATTAAATTAAACATTTTGATCTAATTATCCCTATTTAATTAAATAATTAATTTTATTTGATTAAATCTCTAAAGTCTATCTATTAAATTAAATAAATTAAAACCTTATTTAGTTTAATCTAACATCATCTCTTTTAATTAAATAAATCAAAAGTCCTTATTTAATTAATCCTTTATCATATTCTTCTCATATTTCATTTAAATAAATCCAAAAATTTAAGTCAAATAGGTCACATCATTTAATCCCTCATTAAATTATTTAACATTGATTAATTTAATCTCTTCCCATGTACCATCCTCCATCTTTTTCCACTTGCACATGAAAATAGAGTTATTTGATTTATTAAATCTCTATTTTCTTCAACAAGGCATCTTTCAAGGAATATTCCTCAAGTTTGAATTCAAAATCCAAGTGGACTTTGTCCTTCCAACAAGGCATTTACTCCACCTACAAAGTCCTTTTTCCTTGAGCCAAGTGGCATTCAATGCACCTTCTTTCCCTCTTACATGTCATTTCAACAATTTCAAAATTCAAATATATGCATTTATTGGCACATTGATCAAAACTTGCACATACTTGGCCCATTCAAATGTTGACAAGTGGCACCTTTCCATTGAATGAAAGATAGTCCCACATTACTTTATTTTTGGCATTCTTTCAACTTTTCAATCTATAAATAGAGAACTCCTCTATTTTATTTGGTATCCACAATTTGAGTAAACTTACTATGCTCAAATATTTAGCAATCTTCATCCATACTTTCAAATTTGTAGCTAGGTTATGCAGGTTTTCATCTTGGAACACTCATCACTCTTCATCAAAGTGGATCACAATCTTCATAAAATCATCAAACCTAGTATTGGAGTTGGGTAAGGGCTAATTTTCATATCAAATTGGCACCAATTCCCTCAAGGGATCAAGAATTTGCATTGTTTTCATAGGATTTAATCTCTCTTATTGATTTCTCATTGTATTGCTTTCATTTTTTCCTATTTTGAGCATTGATAAATGGATTTCTTGAGGAATCTACATTCTAACTGGCTTTCTATCTATTTTGTTGTTTTTTATTGTGTTATTGCAGGTTTAGGATCTAGGTTCAGACAACTTTTTACAAATGTTGGTATCTATGTTTTTTGATTTTGCAAAGGAAAAGTTAGTCAATAAGTATGTCAATCATTCATAAAATACATTCCCTAGTTATGAGATTCTCTTAGTGCAAGAGCGTGAAAATTTTGACGCTTGCCTTAAACCTATAACCCCGCTTATCTATCCTATTTGTGGGAATGATGTGATAGAAGAAGATGAAGATATAAAAAATCATGATGATCATAGTTTCTCTTCTCCTAATACCTCTCCTACATGTGATGAAGGTATTTTAGTATTAGAAGATGCACTCATTGAGAATCATGACATTGTTGAAAGCTCCTCTTCTATAAACTCTCTTACATTTGAAGATATTATAGCACAAGAGAATGAGATCATAGACACATTTCTAAACATCAACTTACCTAATTTCCATCTTCCCTTGGCTTGTGAAGATGATTTAGTTGAAGAGGATGAGATTATAAATGATGAGGATATGTTCATGTTAGATGATCAAATCTTTAAGGTCCATAACAACCCTCTTTATGATCCTTCCCCTACCTATCCTATTTTGGAGGACATTGTTGGAAAAAGGAATGAAATCATAAATGCTCATGATAATCATCCTTGTTCTTTTCCTAGTACCTCTCCTAGTTGTGAAAAAGATGTACTTGGATGTTAGCAAATCTGATGGATGAAAGTCATGAGAATCTTGTGTGTCTCTCTTCCCCTAGGGAAAACATTATTGAAAAATAAAATGCCATCATTGATAAGAAATAAAATGTAACCACGGATAATTCTCTTACTTGTGATGAAGTCATTTTGGAAGAACCAACCCTTGAATGTCAAGAACATTTGGTTTGTAGTTCTCCTAAAAACTATCCTCCTAGGGAGGATATCATGGTACAATAAAATCACAACAATAGTGATGTGACTTCCTTGGATTATGGTGAAAAGATGATACTAGATTTCCCTTTATTAGAAATACATCAAACCAAGGTTGTTGAGGTTATGAATGCACAAGTGTCCATTAGATCCCCCTTGAATATTAGACCTCCTACATACCCTATGGGACATCCTAAGAATCCTATAATTCTTTACCTACCCTCACAACAACCACAGACTCAATGCCAACGTGAACTCATTCTTTATCCACCATCACATAGACCTTAAACTCAAAACAGACCAAAACTTATCCTTTACCCAAATAATAACAATGTTTCAAAACAATCAAATTATAACACCATTGCTCATACCTATAACACTAGAAACAATTCACAACCAATAAAAACACCTTCAACATCTCTCCCATTGCCTAATACTATCCTGCCTAACCTTATCTTGCAAGGTCCTCCTTGTGAAAAGGAGTATGATCTTGTCGAACAACTAAAGAATACTCCTGCTAAGATATCATTATGGGACTTTATTTAGGCCTCCCCTCATTACCATAACATTATTCAAGGTTCCTTGCAACAAGTTATGGTCCCCTCTAGTGCAAATCCAAATGACATAGCACCGATGATTCAAGGAATAAATGTTGACATTGTTTTCCACCAAAGTGAGTCTCCTCCTTTAGAATTGCAAAAATAAAATGATGCTTTCATGGTAATAGTTCGCTACAAGGGAAGAGGCATAAAGTGAACCCTTGTTGACAATGGTTTTTACCTTAATGTGTGTAGTGTGACCCTTTCGGATAGGCTTGGTGTGGAAAAATAAAAAATTCAACCTACCTCTTTATCTATTAGTGGGTTTGATAATGTGGGAAAACAACCGTTTGGTGTGATCACTTTACCTATTACTGCTAGAAAGGCAACATTAGAAACATTGATCCATGTTATTCCTTATGATATTTCATATAACCTTCTTTAAGTTAGACCATGGATTCATGCAATGAATTGGGTGCCTTCTTCTCTTCATTGTATAATGAAGTATGTCTACAACAACCAATTGTACATACTCGAAGTTGATCCTAAACCAAATATTTGTTCAAACATTGAGAAAAACAAAGAGAATCCTTTGAAAACATTAAAACCAACTACACAAGTGGAACCTGTGGTAGATAAAGAAAAACACATTAAGGAAGTCATGAAGCTATTAGAAGATGACCACGGTTCCTTAGACTTTGAACCAACATTAATGGGAGAATACAAGATCATAAACAAAGACTCGGAAAAGGGAAAATAAAAAGCGGTAATTTCAACACAAAACTCAAAAGCATCCACCTCAACCACTTTAGAAGAAAAGACAACATACACAACAAAATTTGACAAAATTGACTATCAACAACCACCAAATCCTAAAGAAATGAAAATGCTTGATGGAAGAGATTACAAATTTATGAAGCAACTTGGTTATAATGGAAAAGGATGTGGTGCTAGAGAACAAGGTATCTATGACCCTATAGATCCTCACACATAAGAAAAGACTAGTGGTCTTGGTTATTGTCCCTCAAAAGACACAAACAAGCCTTTACTTAATATCAACACTATTACAATACATCCTTCTAAGCCAGCCTTAACATTAGTGCATCCTGAACTAATAGACACTAGTGGTCTTGATTTTTATCCTTTGAAAGAAACAAAAAAAATAGAGAAATCTTTGCTTAATATCAATATCATCACACAAAACACTAGTTATTTCAATTCATTAGATTTTACACCTTCCTTTAAAGAAGATTACAAAATCTCACAATCTAAAAAGTCTTGTGTAAGTATGACACCTAATAGTAAGCAAGAGGCATCTTTGTCGTAAAATAAAGGAATATCCTATACTCATCAAGAGAGAATCCTGTTGAGACTCCTCCAAGATCATTTGATATCTCTCCCTCCAAGAACACAAATGAAATTTTACTACAAGAGTTCATTTTGCATGTATAGCATGGAGTTCATGGTCATGGTACTAATGAATGTAAGGATTTGTGTAATAGAACTCAACATCACAAGGAATATGGAGTTCTTACTTGTGTTGGGGCACCTGTTTCTTCTAATTGACATTTATTTTAATTCTATTATATTTATCGTCAATCATGTTGGCTCATCCTTTTCTTTCACTAAGTAGGGGCAAGGGATTTGGTAGCCTTTTCCTCGTATGTCACTTGTCGTTGTCTCTTTTGGCTAGTTGGACACCTTTCATGTACGTATAGGAGCAAGCTTGGGATGTGGATGGCATGCCTTAAGTTGGCTCGCATGTGACATATGGAGTCATACCTTTTGGGGCAAACCCCTTCCCTTTCCATGATGTAGCTTCATTCGGAAACAATGACTTGGCATAAGGCTTTCTGAATAACTTGTTATATCTTCTTCTACTTTAAACCAATTTCTCACAAAAATGGTGTTAGTAACCACTTTAAAGTGGGGCCATACATCGAAATTCACATTTGACTATGTGATCTTCTTTCTTCCTACAATGCATCCTTTTCTTGATGGTATCATTGGGTTTGATTTCCTCTAAGAGTGTGACATTTCTTTGAATCGTCCTCTCTTGGAGACACTAGGCACAATGTTCCCTAAGAATAGACTTTGCATGAATAAAGAAAAATCCCTTTGAACACACCTTACATTATTTTCTATATGGCCATCTTGCATAACAAAATTTTCATTCTTGTGGAGCCATCTTTTTTGTTCATGAGTTCCAAGCATATGAAGATTTTCTTGCCTCATGAAGCTCGAAGTTCTTTGTTTGTTCATGAGCTCCAAGCATAATTTTTTTTTCTTTTCTCATGAAACTCAGAGATTAGTATTATGAGGCATATTATCAAATTTATTAGGAGGTATAGCTTTGGTCTAGTTGTATGGGAGTCAAACATAGGCATGACTTCCGTTATCCACTTGTGTTTGTGAGAACTTACTAGTTGTGTGTATCGCCCTTTCGGATAGTCACCTAGCGAATAGCCTGAATTTTTGTTACCTTAGAGTGAGAATGCAATTTTGGACAAACAACCTAGATTTCATCCACATTGTGTTGGATAAATGGTTGAAGCTTGATCCACCTTTTTTTCTTTCCCTTTCCTCTTCATATCTTTGGCATTGTATGTTTGTGTATCTTGTTTTGTTGCATATCATACACATTGTGTGTCCTTTCATCCTTATGTTGGTTTGACATAGGATCTTAGAGCCTGGGGGATTCACCACCTCCTTTGATCTTTGTCATCCGTTGTTGTCTGCATAGGTGCACTTGGACCCCTCTTGAATGTCTACTTTAGTGTGAGTTTGAAGCAATTTCATCCTCTTGCTAAAGTGGGGGCTAAATGTAACAACAAAAATTGTACATCGTTGGAGATGGTACCATCTCATTTCATTTGGGGAATAATTAAGATAAATTGAACTTAATATTGCCTTGATCTAGTGTTGTAATGTGTTTTACTCATTCACATTAGGTCTTGGGCCCCTTTTAAGCTAAATAAACCTAACTTTTCCTTAATTTATTGTTGTAAAGTGTATTTATTTACACCTTCACATTAAATTTAGGAGGCTTGTAAACTAACTGGACCTAATATAGTGTTTTAATGCATTTTACACATTCACAATGGATTTAGGGCCCTTTTTAGCTGAATAGAGCTAATTTTTCCTTAATTTAATGTTGTAAAGTGTATTTATTTACACTTTCACATTCAATTTTGGGAACTATTACATTTATGACCTTTATATCCTCATTAATAGGCCCCTAAGACCCTATATTCTAAATCTCAAGGATTATTTCAACCGAAATCCTAACAAGATCAACAAATAGACTTAATTTCTCATCTCCCCAACACTTTCTCTCTCTAAAAAGGCCTCATGGACCCATATGCCACAGATGGTGTATGAGTCCCATTTGGCCCCTTTTTAGGGGTTTGAGAGGGAAATTAGGGTTTTAAGTTCAATTTTATGAATTTCAGTCTCTAGGATCTAATAACAGTAACTTGGATGGATTGCCTATATAAACAAGCTTTCAAATCCTTATTTCACCTAAGTGAGATTAAGCATTCATGAGATCAAGTCTAGCACTCAAGAGTTAAGCATTTCAATACTTCACAATAACATCAAGAAAGTTTACAAGAACATTTCTAAGGAATTTGAGGGAAAAATTCATCATCAATTATTGTAAGAATTCAAGATCTATCATCATATCAAGATTATCAAACATCAAGCATGTTTTTGAGCTAGTTTTGTGATTAAGCATTGTTCTACACTTATTTCAAAGTCTAGATCTATATCCTCCATGGTCACTTCATTTTAAATTACAAATTCACAAGACATCATTTAAAATAAATCATCCAAAGTATCGTTATCCATGTTTCATGTTTCATGTCCTTACTTCACTATCTCATCATTTGCTTTAATTACCTAAAAGGGGTTTGACAAAGGAAAATCTGTATCCACTAACAATTGACAATTTTTTCCCCTCTTTGCATGTGTGATTGTAGATCTAGGTGTCTTGGAGCATGAAGGATATTTGAAGATTAGGTTACAAGCTTGAAGGAAGTTGTTGGAGTTGTCTCCTCACTTGCAAGGTCACATAAAGTTTTGTACAGGTTTGAAATCATGGTTTCATATCCGAAAACAAAGTGTGGCAGAAATAGAAGAGATTAGAGAGTAGGATCATATCTTAATCCTCTAAAAAAGAACACTAGGATTGATATGCCACCTTGGGCGTATGAGTCACAGTACAACCAATTTTCTAGGGTTTTAGGAGATTTAGAATCAACACTAACAAATTCTAGTTTTTGTGTAGAAAACCCAGTCTAGGATAAAATCACCCAGACTAGCGTATGAGTCCCAATCAACATCAAAATTAGTGTTTTTAGCATTTCCAGTCCTTATTCAAGCCTCTATAGGTTTATAGGTAAACACTTCTAATTTTATATTTTTTTGTTCTAATTTACTTGCATTTCTAGGTCATTTAATTGAGCTTTGCATATCACTAGGTTTTTTCATTATATCTTGCATTTCATTAGTCTTTCCAAGTCATAGCTTGGTGGTAAACCCATCTTGTAATCCTAAATTAGACCCTAGGACACCCTATTGTAGGATCTCTTTCCCCTACTTCATCCTTGTATTGATATCTCTAGGGTTTCCTTGAATGTGGAGTATAGAATATTGTTGTCATAAGTCCTAACCCATGTCAATGATAATTTTCTATCTTATAGTTTATATAGGAACTTCATTTAATTTACTATTTATTAGATCCCAAACACCAACACCAACCAAAAATTTTAATTTTAAACCTTAATTTACCACTCAATCCCTAAAAATGGGCCACACGAGACTCATACGCCACTTGTGGCATATGGGTCCCACCTAGGGGACTCATATGCCCAAGGTGGCATATGAGTCCCATCCTAGTTTTCCAGGGTGAGCAAATGTCAAGATGTTATAAAATTGAATGCCTTTATTGATTTTGTTGGGATTTGAGATTAAATAAGCCTTGGGATCCAAAATAAAGGGTCTTAGGGGCCTATTAATGATGATTTTAAGGGTAATGAATGTAAGGGTACAAAAATAGCTCCAAATTAAGTTTGAAATTGTACCATCTCCAAGAAGGGAGTACAATTTTATGCACTACAACAATAAAGGTTATAATCAATATTATAGTTAAGATTAGGGTTAGGTTCACATTTATGATTAGAGATTAGATTAGGATTAGGGTTAGATATAAGGCTAGATTTAGGGTTAGGAATATTGTTAGGGTTAGATTTAGATATATGTTTATTGTTATAGTTATGGTTAAGGTTAGGGTGCAAGTTAAGCTTATGATTATGGTTAGTGTTATGGTTAGGTTAGGGTTAGGATGTTAGTTTTTAAGCCAAGCTCTAAATTTAAGGTTAAGTAATAGTTGGGTATGTGCAAGATCATGATGGGCCAAAAAGTGGCAATATGATGGGTATGTGGCTGACGACTTATTTTTTACCCAAAATTGATGAAACGAAAAGGGTTTTTAAAGGAGATTCTCAAATTTCCACCAATATAAATTATGCTTTACTTTGAATTTAATAAGTAATTATTATTCATTTTCTATTTAAATTACGAGTAAAGTCCTTATTGATAGACTAATTGAAAAAAATCTATAGCTTACAAATGGTATCACATTTTTTGAATCCAAAACATGTGTCACATTCTATGTTTCACATACTATAGGATTAAAAAAAGAAAAATTGAATTTTGTGAAGTTTTGACCAAGTTAAGGTGATCAGACATATGAGTTTTTTATATTTTTTAAAAGTTGTAATAAAAAAATCATAATTAATTATTTACTTGGAAAAAAATTACAAAAAAATGCATCATATTGGGACATGAGTCCTCTACTTATATCTAACATATTATAAAAAATATTATCATTTTATTGTGGTTAGGGTGGATAGACAGACACCTACTTCTTATTTTTTCCTCGAAATTTAAGGACCACTGCATTGAAATTTCAAATTTTCACCAAATAGATTTTTTTTTTAAACAAACCTAGTAGTTTAGAAACTACATTCAATTTGCTACAGATTCCATTCTTACATATTTTTGAAATAATATAGATAACTTATTCGAATTTTTATGTCAAGTTGCTTGACTTTTATTTTTCTGATTCTTTTGCCACTTAGTGGCCTATTTTTTCCATGATGATCCTGCACATACCCAGTTGTCTCTTTTCACACAAGAAAAAATTATGGTTGGTTATTCTCTCTCATCCATTATATCAATATTCTTTCTTATGCAAAGCAACTAATTATGAATTATCTAGAAAAAGTATAATATGTCATTTAATTATAAAATTATACATGAAGAAATTTAAATGTGAATATAATGAATCATGGAGAGATAATTGTTTAAATTATATAATATAAAGTAATCTTATTATAAATATTTTTGTTAAAATAGAAGAGTTAATGTAGGAATTTAATGAAAGATAAATACCTAAATTTAAAAATATTTTGTCTTTATTTTTTAAAATTTTAAATATTCCATGAAGGACGAAACAATATGAAAGTATGAAATCCTAGAAATATTACTATATATAAACATTATAAATTAGAATCATGGAATTGAAACTTTTTCATAAATAAGACAAAAAATAGAATTAAAACTTTGTAATAAATAAGACAAAAAATTATTAATATTTTATTAATTTAAATATGGAAGAATTGAAAACTGTAAAAATTGTATTATAATTTCAATGTTATATGCAAATATAAAAATCACTATTTTATGTTGTTGTAGTTTCATAAATTGTCACCCTTGAGAATTTCACACTAGGTTTAACTTCGCCTATTATGTTCTTAGACCCAATTGTGCTTTTAATTTTCTTGTTATAAGATAATCTTTAGGAAATCAGAATTAAATTAAGCATTAATGATTTTAATATTCATTTTCTAAGACTTGTGGCCCCAAAATAGGTCTTCTTTAGGGTACTAGTGCCCCTGGCCAACTTATTTCTTGCCCCTTTCATATATGTTAGTGTCGGTATTTTAACATTTATAAATTCAAATTCATTTGTCAGCTATTAGTAATTAATTTGTAGGAAATTAATCAATTGCATATAAACACAACTACATTTTACCTTTTGAAATCCTAGAAAATTCATTGAGAAAATTGAGCATCCTAAAATCAGGCAAGGTAGGTTTGAGAGAAAAATTAGAAAAATTAGTATGAAACTTTCATCAATCAAGATCATGCTTCACAAGGATTAGGAAGAAGGAAGATGTGCAAGAATCTACTATTATCAATCATGACATTTTGTGAAGATGTGTTGAGTTATCCTCTACATGCTAGCTACAACAATATATAATGTTTTCTAAACTAACCTTTCCTAGGTATATCAAGAAATCAATGCATCAATCAATAAAAAAATGTGGAAAAGTTTGTGGTGGGGCATCACTTCATCAAGGATTTCGTACCAAAGGTAACATATTCATTTATCAATTTTCATTTGAGCCATTTTTTGTTATTTTGATGTCTGCTCAACCTACGGTATGCCCTCTTGATCATCCTCATTTTTTATATATGACTTTGGAAACACTAAAATGGAGTTTAACTTAGGAAATAGCCTAGAAAACACAACCTTTCTCTCTCTTGTCATGTGGGCAAGTCAAATCAGGAAGTTTTAGTAGGAGATAGTCACAAGAAACATAGAGTAGACCACAACCTACATTTCTAAGGTTTTAGATCCTGAAAAAGTGGCATATCAAGTCTAGGGAGCCCACACCCATATCCCCTAAAATTTAACCTAAAACTTCTATCACAAGGGTGATCCCACAATACTAGTTTACAATTTTTGGCTCAATTGGACACTGAATTGAATTTTTCTAACTAAATCTTCACTTTCAAGCACCTATAGCGGCTAAATTGTGAGGAATTTGAAGATGATGCAAGCTAGTAATTTGTGGAATTTTGTCTATAGATTCTAAATATATTTTTTTCAAAAAAATTGGATTTAGATTGTACTTCTTTTTCTATCTCCTTCAAAACTAGGCTTTTTCAGTAAACACCATTTTTAAGGAGTAATGCTCACCATATAAAACATAACTTTTTTTCTGTGAAGGATAAATATTTTTTATTTTAAATTTAGATTTGTAACTATGATATCCAGTGCTTCCAATTGGTTTCATAGTGTTTTATTGAATATTTTTTCCTTAATTAAATTTTAAAGTTAAACCAATTACAATTCAGACATAGGCGGATCGTATAACACAACTTTTTTTGTGTGTATCAAAATTCAATTTCATTTTTAAGTTGGATCAAGGACTTCAATATCAGGTGCAATCATATTTTTCAAAAATAAAATTTGATAATATTCTATTTTTCAACATGTGTAGAACAGAGAGCTTGATTTTCGGTGAAAAACCTACATTCACAAGAAATAAAAAATAAATATAATAATAAAATTAAATTTACTTAAAATTATACTTTTTGGGAAGCTTATAATAAGGAATACATGGAAATATAAATTTTAAATGAATTCATTTCATCCCCTAAAAGGTAAATCAAAAGTGGTTTTTTATCAGCATTTTGAAAGGTGTAAAGGAGACTTCGTTATAGGTATGGTTTAAAACTAGCGGTGTTCTATCTAAGGGCGTTTCATCTAAGGTAGTTTGATCAAAACCTCTTCAATTGGAATGATTTAAATGGAACTTTTGAAGCCTTAAATCATTATGTTTTTTTAAAATATGTGATTTCAACAAAAATCAGAATCTCCTAGAAATTGTAAACCAACTTTGTGGGATCACCCACAAGTTCCTCACTATACCTACATTCTCATATCTACAATTTTTTTTAATATTTTTAGTTTTCATATATGTGATAAATTTCATTTTTAAATATAGGGTTTATGTTAAATAGGCTTGTTAAAACACACACAAAATTTATCATCTTAAAAACTCAAAAGGACTAAAACCCCAGGAGGTTGGCTCTCCCTTGTGGAAACAATCCAATCATCAACCCTATTTGGTTTTTCGTCTAAATTTGGAGTTAAGTGAAAATAAGCTAATTCTAGTTAGATCTAGATGACTTTTCCAGCTTCACATTTTGGTGAACCTGATATATCCTACACTTGATATTTTATGATTTTCATAATATAAATTTTAAAAATTGATTCAAAACATAGGTGATTTAAGTGTCTTGTTATATATTTACATTGTTGTGTTCATTAAAGCATTAAATATCTTTGTGATTGAAACTTTGAGCAACATAGAAAAATAATTTTAATTAAATATTAGATATGAATAGGGCTTCTATCTAATTTGTTTCATTGGGAAATTTGAATACAATCTTAGGTTTTTTTTATTTGTCAAAATATATGCACATTTTAGCAGAAAAATATTAGAAAAGTGAAGAATTGCATAGTGTTTTCATTTCAAAAGATTAAAAAATATTTCTTTTCTACATTTTTTTGGAAAAAATTAGTCAATTACAACATTTTAAATTAATGCTTATTGAGATTATTTATACTTTTATGATTTTTTTTATTTTTTTCTAGTCTCTTCCCTGTAAGAACCCCCATGTTATTCCTAGTTTTGTGTTTATAAGCTAGTGCCTTAAGGAAATTCTCAATTTTTTGAGTGGTACATGAGAGATGACATCATGGAGAGATAGACCATGTCTTGGAGCAAGGCATGCTTTGATATAAATGAAAATGAAGTATTGTGCCTCTAACCTTTTGGTATGGTTTTCCATGGCTTTTGGGTTAAATAGCATTGAGGAGAAATTTCTCAATCTTAGTAGAGGTCATAGGAAGTGTAACTTTGTATTCATTATTCTCATGGATAATAGAGGTTTGCAAGCTTGTATACTTTTTCTTGCGAAAGTGAGTGGCTAGATGGGGTTCCTATTACTTGTTCTAGTATTGTGGTTAGTTATACCATGTGGTTGGATCTTTCCCTTAGGAATATTGAGGATGGATTGTTGTGATCTCTAAATTGGTTACACACCTAGTGGCTAGTGTTCACTTAGCTTGTGCACCTATAGATATGTGTGCATTTTGTGTGTTTGAGGCCTAGAGTTTGTGAGTCTAGAGGATGGATTTTGTAAGATCTAGATTATTTTTGAAGGATTGAGTAATAGATGTACCCTATTATTTTTTACATTGGGATTCCAATAGTAATACTAATCCTAGTGGGGGAAAATGAAATTCCCCTCCATTTTTCCACCATGAGATGTCTTGGATTTGGTTTTATTTTTTACTATGTATTAGGGTATGCATAGGTTGTGTTTGTGCTTGTTTCCTTGAGGGTTTTATGGTGTGATTGGATAACCTAAATGTTTAAATATTGTATTCCTCAACATGTATTTTTTTGTGTTTTTGTTTCATTATGAAGTGTGTATGGCAGTGTGCTAAGCTCCTTCTGAGGAATTCATGTATTTATTTTTGTTATGTTTTTTGAAATGCATGTAATATGATTTTGGATCATCATAGTGATCTATTTCATGTTTTTTAAGTATGTTTGTTATATATTGAGTAGGTATGGCTAACATGTATGTTGATTCAATACAAGTATATGACTATTTCTCTACATAATATAAAGGTTTGAGCTATTCCCCAATGGTGGTTAATCAAAGATGTTATTAGGGGATTATGTGTTTAGCATCCACTATTGCACTCAGTTGAATTAAAGATGATTTTATGCTTTTCCCTATCATATTATATAAAAATCAGTGGTAATTCATGTATCTATGTGTTGTGAAAAACCCATAAACGTGTCTTTTAATGTGGTTTTTATTTCTATTTAGTAGGTAATTGTATTTTTTAAACATTTAAATATTTTGTGTGAATACTACATAAAGGATTGGGAATAGAGAACTAGGAATAGAAAATAAAGGCAATTTTTTCTTATTCAAATCCATTACAATTGATAGTTAATTGTTTTACAATTAGGGTATGTGCAGGATCATGATGGGCCAAAAAGTGGCAACATGTAAGTGATATGATGGCCCATGTGGTTGACGACATTTTTTTACCCAAAATTGATGAAACGAAAAGGGTTTTTAAAGGAGATTCTCAGCTTTCCACCAATATAAATTATGCTTTACTTTGAATTTAATAAATAATTATTATTCATTTTTTATTTGAATTACAACTAAACTCCTGATTGATAAGCTAATTGAAAAACATCTATAGCTTTCAAACGGTATCACATTTTTTGAATCTGAAACATGCTTCACATTCTATGCTTCGTATAATATAGGATTAAAAAAGGAAAAATTGAATTTCATGAAGTTTTGACCAAGTTAAGGTGGTTAGACATACAAGTTTTTTATATTTTTTAAAAGTTGTAATAAAAAATTCATAATTAATTATTTACTTGAAAAAAAATTACAAAACAATATGCATCACATCCAAACATGAGTCCTCTACTCAGATGTAAAATTTTATAAAAAGATAGTATCATTTTATTGTGGTTAGGGTGGTCAGATAGACATCTACTTCTTATTTTATCCCTGAAATTTAAGTACTACTACATTGAAATTTCAAATTTTCACCAAATAGTTTAAAAAATAAAAATAAACGTAGTAGTTTAGAAACTACATTCAATTTGCTACAAATTCTATTCTTACATATTTTTGAAAAAATATAGATAACTTATTCAAATTTTTACGTCAAGTTGCCTAACTCTGATTTTTCTGAATTTTTTGCCACTTAAGGGCCTGTTTTTTCCATGATGATCCTGCACATACCCATTAGTTATAATTATTGTTGGCATTTTTTTTGGCTTTGATTTATTTTTATCAAATTATTTTATTTTATTTATTTTAGAAAAAAAATGATTTAGGCATTTTGATTTAATGAAAATAATATTTTGAGGAATTTGAAATTGAAAAAATAGAAAATGAAATAAAAATAAAACAAAATAAGAAAATAGAAAAAGAGTGAATAAAATTAGAAATGAAAAGTGATTAGAAGGAAATACTTTTCTTGTATTTTGATTATTCTCATTGTGAGCAGTTTTGTTCTCCCAAAACCTTCTCTCCCTCAATATGAAAATATAGAATCACATGGAAATTATGGATGGAATGACTTGAATTTGGATTCAAATTAATGGAACTTCTTGGCATGGTATTCCTTGGCAATGAAAATTCAATTGCATGTGTATCTAAACCATAGGAAATAGGGTCCCACCTTTTTGGAGATGGAACTATGGCTTTAGGAACTATTTCACTCAAGTTTATTAGGAAACCAAGATCCCTCAACCAAGTGACTCAATTGAGGGAAGGAATTAGGTGGAGGTTTCCTTAGGTGTGATTATAAGAGGGTTCACCACTAAGAAAATTCTTAGAAAGAAAGAAATGAAAGTAATATGCAAATCTAAATATAAGACCTAAAAGATTAAGAATATGAAATTAGATTGCAAAATAGAAAGATACAAAAGAGTACCTGGAGAATCAAAGATGACTAAAAAAGATATAAAAACCCTGTAAAAATGATATTTATGATGTGCATTGGGATTCATATGCTAGACTAGGTGATTTAGTGCCAGTCTTGGGTTTTAGGGTAGAAACTGGAATCTCACAGTGACAAGTCAAAATCCACTAAAATCTAGAAAAATGTCTATACTGGGACTCATACACCCAAGGTGGCAATTTAGTCCCATTATTAGGGTTTCACTGATATTTTTGTAGCCTCTAGTGATCTTCTGTAGCTTTCATTTTGTCTAATCTCTAAGTTTGAAAAGTTTGAATTCCAATATGTATGTGAGTTTTTGTGATCTTGCAAGAAAGGTGACAAATTTGAAAACTTTGCAACTTTGAAAACTTTCCCCAATATTTCTCTTCAACGGGTCTTCAACTTAAATCTACAAATCACACATCAAAGAGACAAAAACAATGTTGATTTGTTAGTGGATAGGGGTTTGCCTTGGTCAAACCCCATTTTGGTAATCAAACCTTGAAATGAAATGAAATAGAATGTAGGAATGATGAATGAACAATATGTAATGTTGCAACTCACCAAACCATTGAAACAAAGGCTACAAAATTGTGTGAAATGGCTCCAATGGATATTGATCTTCACTCGTGATTTTTGATATGAGATTATGTCTTTGAATGCTTGCTTGAATCATGAAAACCCACATCACAAATGTTAGCTCAAAAACTCACACGATGCATGAAGACTTTGACATGATGCTTGTTTCTTGAATATTGCTCCAAATGCTTGATAATCAACTCTTGAATGCTCTTGAATACTTGAATTGCTAGATCACACTTGCTCATGAAAATTTCTAGATGACTTGTAAACTTGTTGGATTTCTTGTTAGGATTTCTTAGGTGAAATTATGTGAAATAAGCTTTTATTTATACTTGTTTATTCCAAATTTCCCAAAATTACAACACTACAAGCCAACATCAGAACTAGGAGAATGGAATCCTACCAAGAATTGAATTCAAAATAGGTTCAAGCTAATGTGAGACTCATACACCAATTGGGGTGTATGAGTCCTAGTAGCTTAAGCTTGGGACACCAATTTCAAGAAATGTTAACCTCAATGCAATATTCAAGATTAGGTCCTGAAGCCTAAATGGGACCCATACGCCCAAGGTTGTGTACGAGTCGTAGATCACTAGATCTAGAACACACAACCCAAATACATGAATTGTGATTGGTCATTAATTAAGTGTCGGGATTATCCTCAGAGAAATGCATTAAATAAGGCTTTTGGATGAAAAATAGGACCAAATAAGGCATAAAGAAGCCTAAATTTAGCAGGGACTTCCCAAGCAAGTGTGAAAATGTAAAGGGGTACATTTTTCTACACTAAAGTATTTGTGTTGTTCTTGAAGAGGATTTTCATCAATTAATTTCAAGCTATAAATAGGTAGTTTTTTATTTAATTTTGCATTTATAATGAAATTATTTATGTGTCATCCTTCAAAAGGTGGTTACATATGGTCTTATTTTTATAGAAATGAAATTGAATTGAATTTAATATTTGTAAGGTGTTTATTCAATTTTTGAAAAACTCCCAAATAGTGTCATGGTTATGGAAAAAAAATTCAAAATTAATAAAATGTGAATTTTATAACAAAAGTGTGGTCTTGGGCATATCATCAACCAAAGGGTATTTTTAGAATAATTGAAATTTTAACTTTAAAAGTTGAAGCTTTCTTCAATGTAGTTTTTGGGAATTTTATCGTTTTCCAATGCAAAATCATTTTATAATTTTATTTTATTTTTTTTATTATTATTTTGGATGAATTTTAATGTGGGATTAAAGTTCTCATTATCATTTTTTATTTATAAAATTGTGAGGCTATCTTTTTATTTCCTTTTTTTTGCATTGAAATCCATGCCACACCCCAATAGTGAATTGGCATGATGAGCCTTGGATTCAAAGTACAAGGTGTAGGAAAGGGGTGGCTCTTGAAATCAACTAGTGTAGAAAGGGACTTGATGATGTGACAAGTGCATATTTTCTATAATAAGTGATAACAAATTACATTGGGTAAATAAAAATACCTAATATAATGATGCATATGGCATAGTTTGACCGCTAGTACATGATAAATATGAGTATAGAAAGAATGACAATTTTTTGAGCATTAATTCATGCTAGTTGGGTACCTCATGTGGGTGATTTAATTCATACCTAACTCAACTCAACCATCCCTTCAAGCTTTGTGATGACACTCCTTCCCTAGATCCTATGGGTTCCTCATCCTTGATACTATTGGACTTAGTGTTAAAAAAGATACCTATCTATGATCATGTTATGATTTTAAAGGGCTCGATTAGAATTGTTTGTATCTATATAAAATGAGACCATGGGTGAAAATAAGTATTTAAATGTTATGTGAGACCCTGGTTGCATATGTTTATGAACTTGTGTAGTTTTTATGTGGATTATCCCTTGTGCTTACTATTACTGATGTTATCCCCTTGAGCATATGCGTCTTTTTATTTGATTAATATTCTATTTCACTATATGAGTTTTATGTGATCATGCTTTTACCATTTATATTCTATGATGATTTATTTCTTTTGATTCCATATGGTAAGATGATATTGTATATATTGATCGACATTTTTATGAACCATGCTCCTTGTTT
This sequence comes from Sequoia sempervirens, assembly GCA_007258455.2. Classification (NCBI taxonomy): domain Eukaryota; kingdom Viridiplantae; phylum Streptophyta; class Pinopsida; order Cupressales; family Cupressaceae; genus Sequoia; species Sequoia sempervirens. The sequence continues at coordinate 1,002,926,981 of VDFB02281492.1, read as the reverse complement.
TATGTGAGTGATGTGTTTTTGTCCAAGTGACTATCCCATAGCATGGTGGGTTGGACCTAAGGGAAGCACATAGTTGAGAGTTAGGGTTCTTTGAGGCTTCATCTTTGGAGGAGATTTTGGATAGTGCGCAAGTCCACATTGTCTCCTTTCCATTTGTTCTTATTTTTATATAATGATGTGAAATATATAATTCAAGACTTTGAGTTATCTTTGTATTGTAATTTATTGTAATGGAACCTCGTGTTGGATGGATTTTAAACTTCCCACATAATCTATGAAGGATTTTATTTCATAAGTATCCTTCTCAACATTGGTTTCAAATGTTTATCTTGTATCTTTTATAATAAATATATTTCTAGAAATGTTGATGAAATGAACATATAGAATATCTAAATTTAGGCTTAAAATGTATCTTTTATGTGTTATTAAATATTCAATGTTTTGATATGGTTCTTATTTAGTTATCTCCCAAGTTGGGGTTGTGTGTGTTGATTACATAAGACAACTGAGAGGGGGGTGGGTATGTGCAGGATCATGATGGGCCAAAAAGTGGTGATATGATGGGTATGTGTAGGGTATGTGGTTGATAACTTTTTTTTTACCCAAAATTGATGAAACAAAGGGTTTTAAGGAGATTCTCAAATTTCCACCAATATAAATTATGCTTTACTTTGAATTTAATAAATAATTATTATTCACTTTCTATTTGAATTACAACTAAAGTCCTAATTGATAGGCATTGAAAAACATCTATAACTCTCAAACAGTATCACATTTTTGAATTTGAAACATGTATCACATTCTATGCTATAGGATTGAAAAAAATTTGAATTTCATGAAGTTTTGACCAAGTTAAGGTGGTGGACATATGAGCTTTTATATTTTTAAAAGTTGTAATAAAATATTCATAATTAATTATTTACTAGGAAAAAAATACAAAAAAAAGGCATCACATTGGGACATGAGTCCTATACTTATATCTAAAATATTATAAAAATATTATCATTTTATTATGGTTAGGGTGGTTAGATAGACACCTACTTCTTATTTTTCCTTGAAATTTAAGTACTACTACATTGAAATTTCAAATTTTCACCAAATAGATTTTAAAAAAACCTAGTAGTTTAGAAACTACATTCAATTTTCTATAGATTGTATTCTTACATATTTTTGAAATAATATAGATAACTTATTCAAAATTTTATGTCAAGTTTCCTAACTCTGATTTTTCTATAAAATTTTCCACTTAAGGGCCTATTTTTCCATGATGATCCTGCACATACTTGGGTGAATCAGTTGTACCTTAAACCCTCAAAAAACTCACACATTTAGACTCACATTAACTTAATTAACCCTCTCTTATGTTGGGATTGTGTGTGTTGAATACACAAGACAACTAAGAGGGGGAATGAATTAGTTGTACCTTAAACCCTCAAAAACCTCACACACATTCAGATTCACATTAACTTAATTAAACCTTAATATATTATGATGATTAAGCATGAAAGGAAAATTAAAAAAACTAAAAAAAATCAACACCATGCACAAGAGAACACCATATTTACATTAAAAACCTAAGATGGGAAAAACCACAGTGAGGATTATCTCATAGTATAAAGTAATATCAACATTGAATAAAATAGGGATCATTTCCCAAAAGGAAAGGCTCACTGCTAGAATAGAAAATATGATAGAGAAGAGTGTTACATAGAGAAATCCATCTCAATGCAATAGAAAAATCCACCACAATATCATCAATGCTTTCACAACATAACTAAAGAATTGTAGACACCTTCTACTCAATGCATCCAACAATCTAACACATGATATTTCATACTACACTTTCCAAATTCACACTCTAATACTCTGCAACTCACATCATTCACATCTCTCTTGTCTATTTCTTGATCCCTCAACAATTCAACTCTTGTTTATACCATCTTCAACCATGAAAAATTTCTCCAAGGTTGGTTATGCACATCAATCATACAAATTCAAATTAGGTCAGCACCAAAATACTTCCATGGTAGATAAAAGTGAAGGCGGACCACTCCATTCCTTATTTGGGACACAAATCTATAACACCACACTACAACATGTTTCCAGAAATAATAAATATCCACAACAATTAGTGTAAACACCAAGGTTAGATGTTACTATGTAAACACCATTAAACTTGTAAGTACATGCTTCCTTCTATTCAACAACACCTCATCGACAAAAAATATCACTTGAAAATAACTTGGAATGTTCCATAAACACCCTAAAATCCAACAAAATCTACAATAAATTTCACCTAAAGAATGTACACACCGAGTACATTCAAATCACTCTACCATACACTGCACCTTAAGAGAGTGACTTTGAAAGCACCAAATCTCAAACAACCTTGACTGAAGAAGGATACCAACACTTTCAACACACCTTCAGATCAACAAGAACAAAAACCAAATTGTAGAAAAACACGAAGCAAACATATTTCTCTACGACACCTTAGCAAGACATTGTTCACACACTCGTGAACAAAAATTCTTCTACACAATGTTTCAAACCACCAAATTTTGAATACAATATCTATGAACACCTTTGATCAATATATCTGAAATGCACAAATAGATATTCAACCTAGAATAAATGAGGAGAAATACCAAAAAAATACTCTACAACCAAAAACAACATGAAAGTACACAATTTCCTCTTTTTTATCAAATATTCTCAAAAGAATTTGAAAACCAAGCATTAGAGACACATCCTCATCACCACCAAGCCAAGAACAAAATAGAAAATCAACCATATATGCATAGACAGAAGCTTACCAAAGAAATACTAGAGGTTGACACTAATAACTTACTAATGAAAACATAATACAAATAATCAAAGTATCATAAAACTTCTTCTCATATAGTTGACACCGATAACAACATAGGCTTGTTGACATCAATGACAATGCCAACTACTCATACTTGCAATATTGTGTTAGTGATGATTCCTCATTGTAGGGTTCTTTGAGTGATCTTAGCATGTTCAAGATATTTAGGTTTCCTTCCCATTCACCCCTTGTGTTATTTTTCTTTTCTTGGATCATCTTTTTGTCTCTCCAACCCTTGGGAGTCATATCCTTCATGGGCTAGTACAAGGAGAGATTGAATGTCTAGGATATTTTTTATTCTCGAATCATTTTCATCATTTCAAGGTCCATTTTACATTGTGGTTCCTCTGTTATCATTCATATGTATTGTTATTGTCTTGTGGGCTAAATCTAGGCTTGTGTTTGTTCATTGGTTATCACACTAGAATTAGAACTAGGACTACATTGTTGCGAAGGACTACAAAGCATATGTTGATCTTGTAGACACTAAAATTTTTCCTATGCCTGAGAACTTTAATTCCTTCACAAGTTTCCCCTTCACTCCAAATAATTAAATAATTTTAAATATTTAGTTATTGTCATATGTCTTTTATTAATTAAATAAATTTTATTTATTTAATTGCATCACCAATGTCTATTTCATCTATAATTAAATAAATTTAATTTATTTAATTTCTTACTAATTTGTCATCTTCTTCCCATTTTGAATTAAATTATTATTTAATGAAAAATTCAACCTGTCACATGCCCATATAATTAAATAATGTTTTTTTATTATTTAATTATTCATTTCCCTCTCAAAACAAATAATTTTATAATTACTTGAATTTCTCCTACAATGTCTTTTTTTTTTGCCAATCTTATCCCCTCTTGTCTCATGCAATTTCAGCCCTTGATTGAACTATTTCATAATTCAATCATAGCCATTCATTCTTAACATTGCCCTAGTTTTTCCCTAAGACTATTTCATACTACAAATTTTATTCTTGGCCATTAATTGACACATCTTATTGGCATTGAATCTTAGCCCTTCATTCAAAATTTTCTTTTTTATAAAATGCCCTACCCTTGTCATTTTCATCATTTACATCTAGGTCATATGCAAGTACATGTTGTTAGTGTGAGACAACTATCTTCAAAATTTTACTAGTCATTGTCATAGGCTACTAGTGCATACTCAAATCTAAGGGCATCAAGTACATTTAAGAAAAATGGAGAAGGAAAATGGAGGTGAAGCAAAGAAGGCATGAATACTTTATTGTGATATTGCTTTATATTTCATGTTTTTATGCTTATTTGTGCTATATAATGCTTGATTAGGGTCTTAGGATTAGAGTTTATATGATTTATTACCCTAACCTAAATTTTTACCTTGATTACATTGGTGAACCCGATGTGAATCTAACCAAACCTTGTATAATTTTTTGGAAATTTTTAGTTTTTCAGGTCTATGATGCAACTACAAGATGAAACACCACAACTCCCAAAAGCCAGTCGGACATAATCACCATCCAAAAAGCTGCAACTACTCAGGAGTCAAAAAATATCATTTAGGTTGCTTCTATTTTTACATTTCTCAATTATTTTAGGTTCCTAGTTTTTGTTTCCATCATCTAACATTGGTTTTATATCACATTACTCTCTTGTTTAGGAAAACAATTGGTCATTGTTATTATGCTTTGCAGTTACAAGTTTTTGTGATGCAATTGCTTGGGGCATCACTACAACTAATCAAAGTCCCATAACATCATTAGTTTGAATCCATTTTCATATTTTTTTGTTTTTTTGTTTCTATTTTCTTTGTTTTCATATAACATCATCATTAGGTCATCTTGGTTTCTTGGTTGAAATCAATCACTTTCATTGTGTTTTTGTAGCTCCAGGTTCATTCACTACAACTATTGACGGAAATGCCACAATTGCTTCAAACTTCACTGCTCTCTTCCGATGCAATCACAATTTCAAGAGCCATAGGTGTTAAATAGGCATAGGAAAACTGAGAGGGGGGTGAATAAATTGTCACACAAATTTAAACTTATCACTTATCAAATCTTCAACCACACTATTCTGTTATTAAATATGAGCATGGAACATAAATAATAGAAAGAAAATCAACACAATGAACACCAAATTTTTAGATGGAAAAACCATGATAAGGGTTAACTCACAATATAAAGATTATAGAGAAAGGCTCACTACCCAAAAGAGGACTCATTGTCCAAGTACAAAGGCTCACTTCCTACAAAAAGGACTCATTGTCCAAGTACACAGCCTCACTGCCTATAGAAAGGACTCACTGTCCAACAAGGAGGCTCATTTCCTACAAATACAAGAGAGAATAAATGATCCACCACTACAATTAAAGCACATTCGTAGGATTATAGAAACCCTTGTCCCACTATCTTCAACACAACTCACACACACAAACTTTTTCTCTTATGATTTGTGGCTTACTTTCATCACTTTGCATCACAATGTTATACAACTCTTCACAATTCAACTTGCTTTTATGCCATTCTCAACCTTAGAAACATTTACAAAGTTCCACCACAAAACAATGTTTCATAAATTCAAATTAGGTCGGAAACTCAAAATCCCCATGGTGGAAAGGAATAAGAGTGGACCAATAAAATTATTTTCTTAAGTCTTCTACATGCTTCCTCAATTTAAATTTTATTCCTCGAATGAAGTGTAAACACTAGGTCGGACAAACCTAATGAAAACATAGATAAACATTGATGCACATGCTTCCCAACAAGAAGATGACACGTGGATGCTACAACACACCTCAATATACATGAGATTACATCTCAAAAACTTCCAAATACATCTGCAACAAAACAATAGACTTCAATCACTAAATTCCTTTCACCAATCAATCCAGACTGTGTAAACTCATACAAGAATACTAAAGCATGACTTCCTTATTACCAAAGTCCAAACCTCTTCACCAAATCATAGGAAAGGCCTTCAAAAGAAATATCCCAAATCCGCATCATTTGAAACAAAACAACAGAGGAATGCAAAGTAGAAACATTTATCCTAGTCCACAAAAAATCAATACTTTCCAGACAATCCAATTACCAGTGAACACAACCTTCATGTATCATCTCACCAGAAGCTAAAACTCAGCATATCTTACCATGATATTACCATTAAAAAACCTTCAGATCTGCACAAGCATAGGATTAACATGGGAGAAACGCGGAGCACATATAGGGGCACATTCTAAACACTGACTTCTCTTCTTTGTCTAATTTTCTCAAAAGCACTTGGAAACTCACCAGTACAACACATCTGCAACACCATAAAGATAGCTCCATGTACTCACAACATCTCATAAGAATCTTAGCTATACATGTATAATTTGCAACATACAAAACTGTATTGACATCAATGAAAACACCACCAAACTAGCTCATATTTGCAACAATCTCCCCCTTTGTCATTGATGGAAACACATAACCTTTTCTCCCCCTTTGACATCAATGGAAAAGGAAAACTCTGATTACTCCCCCTTAGGAGTAAACCCATACTGTAAATATGAAACCACTTCTACTCGCCCTGTGGAGTAGAACCAACAATTAGTCCAGATAAATGAAGAATCTTGTGAATTCATTGGACTGATGAACCTTCATGTACACCTGGTTAGGAGGGCCAATGACCCCCAACATCTCCATAAGATGCTCAAAATCATCCTTCGAAAGAGCCTTGGTAAAGATTCTACAATTTTTCCTTTGTTGTCACATACTCCAGTCTGGCCTCGTTCTCCAACACTTTTTCTCTTAGAAAATGATATTTGATAGGCTTCATTCTTGAATGCATAACTTAGTTCTTAAAAATGTTTATTACACTTGTATTTTCATAGAAAATAGAGATAGGCTCATCACACGCCACACTAATATCTTTCAAAGTTTGCTTCATCCACAAAACTTGTGTGCAGTAGGATGCTGGAACAATCTATTCTACCTCTGCAATAGATAAAGAAACTGAGTCTTGCTTCTTGCTCAACCATGAAACTATTCTCCCACCAAGAAAAAAATCACCACCACTGGTACTCTTCCATTCATCTACACATCTAGCCCAATCAAAATTTGTATAAGCACTCAGGGTAAAGTCATTACTCTTAGGATATAATAGTCCATAATCTAGTGTGCCCTTAAGATATGTAAATATCCTTTTTACAGCCATAAGATGTACTTCTTTAGGAAATGCTTGAAATCTAGCAACTAAACACACTGCATACATAATATTTGGTTTGGTAGCAGTGAGATACAACAATCCACCAATCATGGATCTTTATTTTCTCTAATTAGTCTTAGCAGATTCATCATCCTTACTCAGCTTACATCTAATTACCATAGGAATACAAACCGGTTTAGAATATTCCATCCCAAAAAATATCAACAACTCTTTTACATACTTAGATTTTGAAATTAATATCCCCTTATTAGTTTGATTTACTTGTAGACCAAGGAAGAAATTCAACTCACCAATCATAGACATCTCAAATTCTTTATGCATTTCTTCAGCAAAATTTTTACACATGCCATCATTTCCACCAAAAATGATATCATCAACATAATCAAATACAATCAACATCTTATTACCTTGTAATTTGAAGTAGAGATTACTTTCAACTGAACCTTTGTTGAATCCTTACTTTGTCAAATATCTATCTAGTCTTGTGTACCAATCTCTAGGAGCTTGCTTCAATCCTGACAATGCTTTCTTCAATTTACAAACCATATCTAGTGTCAGACAACTGAAACCCTTCTAGTTGCTCCATGTACACTTCTTCCTCCAATTCACCATTCAAAAAAGTTGACTTAACATCCATCTAATATACCTTAAAGTCCTTGTGGTAAAATAATTCCAAAAACATTCTGATAGCTTCCATTCTAGCCATAGGGGGAAAAGTCTCTTCAATGTCTATACCTTCAACTTGTGAATATCCTTTGCACACCAGTCTTTCCTTATTCCTTACTACTTCTCTATTTTCATTCAGTTTGTTTTGGAACACCCATTTAGAGCCAATCACATTTTTGTTCTCAGGTCTAGAGACTATTTCCCATGTTTGATTCTTCTCTATTTGTTACAATTCCTCTTTCATACCTCTCATCCAACTTTCATCTTCACATGCTTATTTTATAGATTTAGATTCTAGTTTAGAAAGTAAACACAAATTTACATCAGCTCCAACTCTGCTTCTTGTCTTCACTCCTTCAATCTTGTCTCTAATTATGTGATCTTGTGGATGATTCTTCTATACATATTTAGGAGTCTTAACAATAGGTTTTGATTCATTCTCTTCTTCCTCTTCTTCCACTTGTTCTTCTTCTTCTTAATTCTCCTTCTTTTCTTCAGGTATATGTTTGCAGATAGGATCATCTGGTTCAACTTCACTTATATCAATAGGTTTGTGTATGTCTTCATCAAATTTCACATTAGCACTTTCAATTATTTTTCTCAATCTTTTGTTAAAGCATCTATAAGCCTTGCTAGTTGTAGAACACCCAAGAAATATTATTTCTTCACATCTAGCATCAAAATTTCCAACATTTTCATCATCTCTTTTAATCTAGCATCTACTTCCAAATACCTTAAAATATTTCATAGTAGGAGTCTTACTAGTCCATAACTCAAAAGGTTTCTTTGTGTTGTTGTGTCTAATCTGAACTCTATTAAGAACATAAACAATAGTATGTATTGCCTCTCTCCAATACAAATATGGTACATTAGACTCTTTCATCATAGTTATAGTAGGTTCTTGAACTGTCATGTTTTTCCTTTCAAAAACTCCATTCTACTAAGGGGTTCTCAAAGTAGAGAACTGTCTTTTAATACCATGCTTCTCACAAAATTCTTTAAATTCACTAGAAGTGAATTCACCACCTCGATTACATCTCAAACACTTGATTTTCAAATTTACTTCATTTTCCACTCTTGCTTTGAATACCTTAAACCTATTGAGGGCCTGATTCTTTTCTCTGAGAAAAGAAACCCATGTCATTTGAGTATAATCATCAATAAGAAAAATAAAGTACCTGTCTCAATTGAGGCTTCTTTTCTTAGTCAAACCATAGACATCAGTTTGAATCAATTCCAGCATTCTAGAAGTAGAATGTTCTTTTCCCTTAAAGCTACATCTTGTTTGCTTCCCTAATTGACAACTTCTACATATAGCATTAGGAGGTCTTGTGATTCTAGGTAGTCCTCAAACAATCTCCTTAGCACTAATCTTGACTAGGTTATCAAAGTTCACATGTCCCATTCTTCGATGCCATAACCAACTTTCACTAATTTGAGATATAAGGAAATTACCATCAACTCCCTTTAGTGAATAGATGTAACTTCCATGAGTTCTTCCAATTGCAATCATATCCCCCTTTTTGGATCCTTTTTCTAATTTCACAGGTATTGTTCTAAAACACAAGTTCAAAGCCATTGGTGCAGATCTGACCAACACTCAAAATATTATGTCTCAAACCCTTCACATAATATACATCATCAATATTATGCACTCCATCAAAATTGATTGAACCTTTACCATAGATCTTACCTCTTGAATCATCACCAAACATTACTAAACCACCATCATATATTTCAAGTTTAGTGAACTTACTCTTATCTCTAGTCATGTGATTGGAACATTCAATGTCAATTACCCAGTATTCTTCATCTTGTCTTGTATGAAAAGTGGTAACCAAGGTACCTTCATATTCTTCTTAACCTCCGGAGCCTTCTTACACATTTTCCATAGTTAGTGAATATAGATCTATTTTCCAAAGCTAAGAATAAACATTCACTATCATCAACCTCAATATCAGATTCATCATCAAAAATATCTGCCTCTTCCTTAACATAGTACAACTTCTTATACCTTTTATCCTTCCAATCCTTATCCTTATAATCCTTGTTCTTCTTATATGTAGCCCTATTTGAACATCTCAAAGCATAATGACCAATGTTACCACAACTAAAGAATTTAAAGGGTAACATACCTTTATATTTTTTAGTGCCTTTCTTTAATTTCCTGGTAAAATTTTCTTCCAACTCTTCATCATCGCTATCTAGTTCTTTAATCTTCAAAGCCTTAAATGTCATTTATGTATTCTCTTCTTCCTTTTCATCTTTCTAGAACTTTCTAATCTCAAATTCTTGCAAGGTGTCCAAAAACTCTTCTAGAGTGTACTTAGGATCATACATTTCTTCAAGAACAAAGATCTTTTCATTGTAACATTTCGGTAAAGTGGACATGATCTTCTCAATTATATCTCCATCTACTAGTTTTCCTCCTTGATTCTTAACATTATTTGATGCTAGTTCAACTCTCTGAAAGAAACTTGTAAATTCTTCACCATCTTCCATCTTCAGGTTCACAAATCTATGCTTTTCTACCAACCTCTTTGTCAGTTTCAACTTTTTGTTGCCTTCATACATGTCTTCCAACTTCTTCTAGACTTCATACGTAGTATCTAGAGAATTAACCTTGACTCACTCATTTTTAGATAAACCAAGTTGCAAATCACATACTTTGCCTTCTCATTTTCTTCATAAGCAGAGATCTAATCTGCAAAATTGACACCACTGAATGGAAGTGTATACTTATTCTCAACAACCTTCCAGGTCTTGAAACCAAGAGAGATAATGTATCCTCTCATCTGTCCCTTCTAGTCATTGTATTCAGTTCCATCAAACATAGGGATCACCAATTTGTGTGCCATTAGATCTTCCTTAAGCGGCTAATCTCTACTCAAGGAACCATAAGCTCTAATACCAATTGTTAAATAGGTGCAGGAAAACTGAGAGGGGGCGTGAATTAGTTGTCACACAAATTTAAACTTATCACTTATCAAATCTTTAACCAAACTATTATATTATTAAATATGAGCATGAAACATAAATAATAGAAAGAAAATCAACACAATGAACACTAGATTTTTACATGGAAAACACAATAAAGGAAAAACCACGATAAGGATTAACTCACAATATAAAAAATATAGAAAAAGGCTCACTTCCAAGGGATCACTACCCAAAAGAGGACTCACTTTCCAAGTACAAAGGCTTACTACCTACAAAAAGGACTCACTGTCCAAGTGCAAAGGCTCACTTCCTACAGAAAGGACTCACTGTCCAACAAGGAGGCTCACTTCCTATAGATACAAAAGAGAATAAAAGATCTGCCACTACAATTAAAGCACATTCATAGGATTACATAAACCCTTGTGTCATTGTCTTCTTAACTCACACACGCACACTTCTACTCTTATGATTTGTGGCTTAATTTCATCACTTTGCATCACACTATCATACAAATCTTCACAATTCAACTTTCTTTTATACCATTCTCAACCTTAAAAACATTTACCAAGGTTTGTCAAAAAAAATGTTTCATAAATTCAAATTAGGTCAAAAACTCAAAATTCTTGTAGTGGAAAGGAATAAGAGTGGACCAATAAAATTATTTTCTTAAGTCTTCCACATGCTTCCTCAATTTAAATTTTATTCCTTGAATGAAGTCTAAACACCCGGTCAGCCAAACCTAATGAAAACATAGATAAACATTGATGCACAAGCTCCCCAACAAGAAAATGACACATGAATGCCAGATCACACCTTAATATACATGAGATTACATCTTAGAAACTTCTAGATACATCTACAACAAAACAATAGACTTCAATCACTGAATTCCTTTCACTAGTCAATCCAGACTGTGCAAAATCATACAGGAATACTGAAGCATGACTTCCATATTACCAAACTCCAAACCTCTTTTCCAAAGCATAGTAAAGACCTTCACAAGACATATCCCAAATCCCCATGATCTGAAGAAAAATACTAGAGGACTGTGGAGTACAAACATTTCTCCCAGACCACATAAAATTAATACTTGCAAGACAGTCCCTGTATCGATGAACACAACTTTCATGTACCATCTCACTAGAAGCTAAAACTTAGCATATGTTACCATGAGATTACCACTAACAAACCTTCAAATTTGTACAAGCATAGGATCAACATAGGATAAATGTGGAGCACATACCAAAGCACATTTTGAACACTAACTTCTCTTATTTATCTAATTTTCTTTAAAGCACTTGGAAAATCACCAATACAACACATTTGCAACACCATAAAGATAGCTCCATCTACTCACATCTCAAAATCATCTCAGCTATACATGTATAATCTGCAACATACAGAACTGTGTTGACATCAATGACAACACCACCAAGCTAGCTCATATTTGCAATAATAGGCACTTGGTTCTACACTGCAACTGTCAAGCCACATCTGCCTATTACAATGACACAATTACTTGTTTTCAAGTATCTTGCATATTTTTAGGAATTATAAATTTTGGTTTTTTGCATTCGGTAGTATAGGCCTTTTTTTGTACTAATATTTGATTTGCAATGTATGGAATAGATGGAAAGGATTCATTTTCATTTTGATTTTACTAACTTATTGTCTTGTCTCATTTTGTAATGATATTTTGATCTATCACACTCATTTGGTTAAAATTGACTTGCATACACAATTATTTGGTTAAAATTTACAACTTGCATATTGCACTCATTTGGGACATCAAATTTATCTTGCATATTCACTCATTAACTCTAAAATTGACAACTTTGCATCTAGTGTCTTCTTTCACATATTGTTTATGGGTTCTAAAACAAATCATTGTCTTGTTGGTTTTGTGGTTTTGCATTTTTTTGTAGAGGTTTGTATGTTCTTCTCTCACACCATTTTGGTGATCCTGAGAATAAAAAAAAAATCTCTTAACACTTGCATCATCACCCACACATTTGGATTTATTAAGGTTAATTAACATCATGCGAGTGTGAGAAAAAGGTGTTGTGTATGCTCTCTCCTTATGCCTTGTGTGATCTTGGAGATTGAAAACAACATACTTGTCTTGATTTTACTTACCCTTAGAGGGTCCTACCAAGTGAGACATGTATGTATGGAGAACTCCTTGGTGACTCCAAGCAGTTTTCTCCTCGAGATGGTATATAAAAGGATGCGATAAAAGTCTTAGTCCTCATGGTATATAGGCCTTAGCCTTACAATGTCATTTAGAATAGTGTACTATAGTAAAACATATAAGATCCCCTAGCAGGAGTGATTAAATCCTTAAGTAGCTTGTTGGATGCTCGCAAGGTGCCATGTCCCCCAATTGTGACTAATAACCAAACTAGTTAGAAGCCACCCTTTTACTTGAGTTTTGGTGATGTTCTCAGTGCCAGGGTGTAACTCTAGACCCTTAAGACTTTTATGCCTAACATTTGGCTCCCTTCAGTGACACGTAAATCCCTATCTTGCATAAGTCTCTTGCCTTTTGGGCTTGAGAATTTCCACAGTGTGTGATTTGTGGCATTCTTCAATAGCAGGAGGCCCCTACCTATCCACTGTCATAGGAAAGAGGTGATACATACCCCAAGAGGGTGTCCTGTATGGGTTTCCCTCCCTTGTGTCGAAGGAGATTCCTAGTTTAGGTCTAAGAGTGTTGCCATTGGCCAATGACCTTAGGGATAGATAAGTGCTTTATGTGTGTGATATTATATTCAAATTATGATACTCCAGTGGAAATTTGAGGTGAATAACCTCTAAACATACACATTATGAACATACTTTTGGACATTTTTAAACCAACCCAAGTGTCTTTAGACTATTTACATTGTTTGCTATTCAGATTTCACACAAATCAGGTAAAAATTGAGTCAAAAACATTCAATCTTGGTCAAAACAAATTGTTCATCACAACTAACTATCCTTCATCATAGATTTTGTTCAAAACCTGCAATTGATTCATAGAAAACTACAACTGATTCATAGAAAACTACAATTGTTTCCTAGAACACCACATCTATCACTCAAAATGACGTAATTGCTTGTTGTTGAGATTTTTAGGGAAAATAGAAATAGTCTATTCTCTGATCAATTCCTGAGCATCATATTGTCCCCTGATCCTAGGCTTGCAATCACTAGACCTGTCATTTTTAATCCATCCATTATTCCTTCTTTGCATTAGTTGCATTTTCCATTGGTAAAACATTAGGTCATATCTTAGCTTGTATACACCTTGATGTAAACTTTGGCTTTGGAAATTCGTCAGACTTTAGAGTAGTCCATAGCTTACAAAATAAGATTTATCTTGAGCTTACTTTTTATCATTTTAGTACTTTTTCATTTAGGTTGGCTCCTCAACTCACAAGGCTAGTTTGAGACCACCTTTGTTAACTTATCATTTCAGTCTTTACCATCATTGAGGTCTTTATAAATCATATTTTTCTCCTTGGCTATATTAGTTTGATTAATAACCTTAACTTAGATTTACCATTAGGTGCTTAGTTGTCATAATTTTAGTCATCATTTTAGATCATACTACCATTTCAACCCTCCATCATCCTTTCACACTTGCATTACATTTGAAATACCTTAGTCTTAGACATACCTTTGATATTGATCTCATTTGGACATTACCTTATTAACATCGTGATTATTGTCACTTTTATTCTGTATAGTGGCATCATTAGACATCATCTTGGATACCTTAGTTACAAACATACCATAGCTTTGCACTTAATTTTGACACTATCCTATTGACATCTTGACTATTGTCACTTTGAATCCTTATCTTGGTATCATCCTTAGACATCATTTATACCTTGAAAAAATCTAAAAATTCAAAAAAAATTGTCATCTTGCATCCCTTAGACATACCATATATATTGACTTCATTGTGACACTATCCTATCGACACCTTGATTATTGTCACTTGGACTCTTTATCTTTCCTTCATTAAACATAACGTATACTTTGAAAAATCCAAAAAACATAGTTTCATAGCCTTGGTCATACCTTGGCCATACCTTTGCATAGTCATACCTTAATGATAGTCATACCCTTGCATTACCATAACTTAGAAATCATATCACCACATTCACCTCCCCTTTGCAAGTTCTTTTATGGTCAAAACAAGGTTGTAAAAGAAACAAAAAAGATATGGACTTCCCCCAAGATGATGAGTTTGTCAACCCCTTTGGTAATTCTTCCCATGGGGTACCTAGACCACAACAATAATTTCTGAATCCATTTGAAAAATTCATCATTATAGAAAAAGAAGGACGTGTCACCATAGAGTAAGTAGAGCCTACCACACAATATCTTGAAATGGACTTCTTTGTTGATGAGATAGTGGCATTAGACCCCCAATGTTTCCTAGCTAAAATATGACATGAAAGAGCTACATTACCCCATGTTTTTGACATCAACACACTCCAAGAAATTCCCACCCCAAACAAAAAAAACCAAGGACATAGTACACCTACCTCTAGTGGATCAATTCCACAAGTCAATACTTCCATGCCACTTGGAGGATCCACACAAGACTTAAAAACCATCCACACATCACCATTTGTCTCCCAAACAATGACACAACACAATATATAAGGGTCTACTCCAAACAACACACGAGGTCCTTTCACACAACATGGCAATCAAATCATACATGGTCACACTTTTGCAAGTTCATGGAAAACACAATCTAATCCCTTGTACACCAATCAAATCCTAACTTTCAATCAAAACATTCATAACCAAATACCACCTTTCACCCCTCATATGCAAAACCAAATCCATCAAATACATTCATGACCAACCAAAATCCACCTCACAACATTGGATTACAACTTGCCAACATCGATAATACACAAGACACATCATTGACCCAAGTGGATGTCCTAACAATTCAGATACTTTCCTTGTAACAAGAAATATAGAACATGCAAGTGTCAAACAAGAGAGCATACTCTACAAAATACTTATGTCCATATCCATTTGAAAAAAGGATATACATTCCTCCCTTCCCACATGGATATATCATGCCTAACTTACCTGAATATAGAGGGAAGGGAAATCCTATCAAGCATGTGAGATAGTTTTCAACAACTTACATAGACATTGCACATTAACCCAAAGGGAAATCCTATCAAGCATGTGAGATAGTTTTCAGAAACTTACATAGACATTGCACATTAACGCACATATCTAATGACATTATTCCCACAAAGTCATAGAGGACAAGCACTTGAGCGGTTTTCTCACCTACCAACAAGAATAAGTACATGGAGAGACTTGGCTAACAAATTTGTAGAACAATTTGCATACAACATAGACAATGAGATAACAATTGCTACCCTATGTCACACTACACAAGAATAAGGTGAAAACTTTGTGACATTCTTCTAACGATGGAGGAGTTTAGCTAGCCAATGTCCTATGGAAATACCCAAAAAAGCAAAAAGTTGTTATGTTTGTGGAAAACTTCAATTCAAAATTGAAACATGAGTTGCGAATGCAATGTTGTGCCTCCTTTGTAGACTTAGTAGAGAAAGGAATCATCCTTGAGAAGGAACACATTGACAAAGGAGAGATCAAAACTTTCAATAAGAACACAACTACCCAAAACACTTCAAATGACAAAAACAAATATTGGTTGCACAACAAGAATGCGACCAATGATGGAGTAGTTGATGCCAAAGTAGTACACACTGGCCCTACAATCACTCTAAGGGGATCAAACACAACAAAAAACCCACCACATACTCCCAATCACACAAAAAATGTTTTCCAAAACACACAAGAACAAAGATCCCAAAGGAAGTTTTCTACAAGATGTAAATATACTCCTTTAGGGGATCCAATCGAATCTTTCCTTAAACAACTCTTGCAACAAAACATCACAAAAATTCCTGATGAAAAACCATATGACCCAGGGCAATTCAAACATTCCTGGTGGGATGATAATGACTTTTGTGACTATCATTGAGCTAAACGACACCCAACTTAACAATACATACAATTAAAAAATATCATTCAAGACCTCATTGAAAATGGCATTATAGAAGTTTATGGACAACAACCAACCTCCAATAGTGACCATAAAGTATTTATAGATCCTTTATATGACCATTGAAAAGGAAAGGCCTCTAATTTTGGTAATAGGACCAATAATTTGGTCAGCTACACAAATACCAAATATGACTACACTACCATTATAAATCATATTCAAGTCGTTGGTGATTATGTCAATACCAATACTATCAAAAAGTTGTCAAAATTTGTCATCAATACCAATTGAACCAAGGTGATTATTTAAGGTGATCCCCAAAAAAAAATAACCAAAGTATCAGTACAATCTAATAGACCATTTGTGGAAGACACCCACACAAATCTCTATCCTTGAGTTGTGTATCTCACTCAAACATAGGGCCATTCTTGACAAAGCCTTACAGGACACTACCATACCCACTAACCTCAATGCCAATCTCTTCCAGGAGATGGTGTGAATCATGTCACCTTCTCCGACCAAGACTATTTGACCCAAAATCCTAATCACAATGACCCCTTGCAACTTGAAGTGTTCATCCATAAACAAAAAGTTAGACAAGTATTGGTAGACAGTGGAGCAGGGTTAAGAATTTACATCCTCAAATTGGTTAAAGAATTATGATTATCTAAAGCATGTGTAAATATAAAAAAAAAATTATCATTATCAAAGCCCATGATGTTGAAGAGAGCTCTTCCAAGGGTGTTATAAAAATTCCTATGAAAGTTGGACCTGCTGTCCTTAACACCACATTCCAAGTTTTGGACCTTGACCTTCCATATAACATCCTCCTTAGCTAACCATGGATCCATACCATGAAATCCATTCCATCTACATTCCATCAATGCCTCAAGTTTCCTCATGAAGGCACCAATATAACAGTTGCTGGCGATCTTGATCCCTTTCAATATTATAGTAACCCAGGAGAGAGACTACCCCATTCCAAGTGTCTGTCAATAAGGAAGCTTCACCCTCCACCTTGTCACAATACATTGATCCATCTTCATTGACATGGTCATCCACTTCATTTACCGCACCATCAAACCTGAAGGTCCAAGTCCATGACATGGGATGTGGTGAGTAGTGTATGGACAATTTACCTACACGAGACAATGATAATAAAGCTAAAGGTGTTCAAAATTTTGATAACGATGTCAAGAAAACTTTATAAGGTATACAAACATATGGTTGTTCTTGGATTGAAATTTTTTGGGATCCTAATGATACATCTACCTTTACACTATCTTCTTTCACTCAATCATTTTATGTCCATGATAATCCACTTTTCGATCATGACTATGCCACAGATATCCAACCATCATCCTTCCACCTCACCCACCCTAGGATAGGATATGTATCTCCTACTATCACCTTTTCCAAGTCACCTTACCAAGTCATTAAGAATGTACAAGCATCCTTTTCCATTCACAGTACTCAAAAGGATAGTCCCAAAGTCCCCATTGATGGTATCGCCACTAATTCATCTACCTCACCCATCTTACTCACATCCATCTGCATCATAGACATGGATCAAAAAGTCATATCTCAAGAAAAGAATAAAGGAAAATCCCTGATGAAGGAGATATCCTTACAAGGAGATCAAGATGAGTCTTCTAGCCAAAATAAAAAGCTATTCGACAAATAAAAAATAAAAGTAAAAATGAAAGTAAACAAAATTAAATCTCCAAGTATGCCTTTTCATAAAAAAAAATTGGGGGCATTCATCAAAGTAAAATGTTAAAAGAAGATCATGATGATCAAACATCTCCATTCTTGTCACTTTCGATCAATCCATACATACTATTCAATCTACCCATATTCACACATCCATCATATTATTCCACTACCATTGGCAATGTCTTTCAATGTATCTTTGGCGATGACCCCTTTACTTACTCTAGCTCATTGGTCACCTAAAATCCTTTTTGTCTAAAACCTGATGGCCCATGTAGTGTGAACATTAGGGATTCTACAATATCCTCCTCATTCACGACATCTATTGTCCTTCATATTTGCCACTTTGACTATGCATCCAAATCAAGTCCTTTCATCCAACATGGGAATTTGAACAAGGTCAATGCATGATCACAACAATCTATGGACCCGATGCTTATCAATTAGACACTTAGCTTTAGAGAGCCATGTCATAACCATAAAAATATTTAAAAAAATACAAAATAAAAAAAATTGTTACCTTGATGAAAACCTAGCAAACAAGCATCTTGGTGACACCAAAACAATAAGAAAATCAAGAAAATAGTAGAGAGAAATAATCCATCCTATAGTAAAAACCGCTTTGGTGGTGCTTTGGATAAGTACCATGGTGAAAACCTAGCAAACAGGTGCCATGTGTAGTTGACTTTTGCTCTGTCATCTACCATCATTATAATTTGACTTTCCCTTGTCATTTGCTCTCCCGTATAATCCATAATAATGCTTTGTTTTCCTTTCCATAATCTAGAGTGATTGAAATTGTGTTTCTTTTTTCCTTTCATATCCATCCACCATAACACCTATCTCATTCCACCCCTAATAAATTGGTCTTATACCTAACTAGGGGAAAATACTTGACCTATGTCATCTTCAGATCCTACACTTGGTGTTGGAGGTAACTATATTAAAATGACAAAAAAAATCATAAAGCCACAAAATCTATAAAAAAAATGTCAAAGACACAAAAAAAATCCAAATAACCTTCAAAAATCCCAAAAATAGAGTCAAAAGTCAGTCATGTCAGTCCAAGTCCTATCAAACTATGATGCCTCTAAAACTTTACATAGGTAAGGCCATCTATCAGTGAGCCCTCAAGGCATTTGTTCAGTCCTTTTAGTCTTGGTAAAAAAATCGTGATGAGGTTCTTTGTCAACAAAACAAATTAAATTCATGTCAAACTATGAGGTGTCTACGCATTGTTACATAGGAAAGGCCATCTATCGATGAGCCCCTAAGGCCACCTAGGTCAGTCTTTTAGGGTTTGTCACATCAGTCATAATAATTTGGATATTATCAACTTGGAAACCAAAAACCATCAAAATATCAACCAAGTTTCAAATCAGCAAGACGAACAAGTCAAAAAATAATCAAGTCAACTTAGTCAATTGTAAAAATAGCCAACAATACCAAAAACCAACATCAAAATAGTCAAACACTTATCTTATATAAGATGTGTCCTTCCTAAAACTAGACATTGTCATAGATTAAACTTTGTCATTTTCCTTATACATATGGCCACATGATCGAAACCGGACTTGGTGTCTTATATGACATGTTTCTTTTCCTAAAACCAATCCTTATCAAAAAATCAACCCGTCAATCACCTAGTCAATCAAACATCAACAAAAAATTATTGGCAAACAATTTGAATGGTTGTTGACTTTGTTGGGATATTTTGTCTTCTCCTTTTTATTTTTCTCTGATTCATGTTACTAGATCTCTTGAGGATGTACCATGAAGGATTTAGAGGGGTGCGGATTTCACATGACTCTTTTCTTTGACTACTCTTTGTGGATTGTCTTGGCAAAAAGACTGGGGAAATTTTTCATTTAGTATGAGTCAGGACATTCCTTGTCTATGACTATTTGTTTTGTGACTAGATGACCTTGCACACCTTTGTCTATGTCATACCATGGTTTTTTTTGTCTCTTTGTCACATTTCATCACCCAATAATGATTAATGCAAAGCCTTGCATAGAAAAATATACATCTTTCAGTTGTCTCCACTAACGCCATGCTAACATCCATATCTTATGCACTAACATTTCTTCCATCTGCATCTTCATAGCATCCCGTGACACACAAAAATATCCTGCATACATAATCATGTTTTTGATTAGAGGTAAAAAATGGGCTTTGAAGGGGCCTGAAACCCTTTACAAAAAATATTAGCTAAACCTAAATATAACTACATAAAGCATATAACAGCCCAAAAATAACACACCATAAGTGGGACAACAACCAAAAAGGAGCTACAAAATCAACAACACTACATATATTCTTTAGGATATCATTAGTCTCCATGTCGCTCGCCACAACCTTCTAATAGTCATCCATGACGTAAGACAAATCTTTACCAAGAGTCCCAACCTGAACCATGTTCCTATTTTGTGTTCTAGCCACAGCCCCACCCACATTCACCTCACTAATCAAAACATTATGCTTATCACCACCCTTATCAACATAAACCTCTTCCTCCATAAGCCTACCACTAGCACCAATCTCCTCACTAGGAGCAATCTCCTTCTATTTCTTAACACTATGAAAAGGAGAGGAAATGCCAAAAGACTCAAATTTAACCGTAGATTTATTCCCCTCACCATCCTTCTCCATATTAGCACAAATCCTCTCCATTTGGTCCTCAAGGGTGAGAATTCTTTCCTCAAGAGTCTACTTCATCTTCAACATTTCATCTACCACAAATTTCAAAGAATCAAACTGTTCATCAATCTTATTCTAAACCGAAGACTCACCAGCTTTACTCATCACACCTCAAACTTTAACATTGGTCATGTTAAGTTCATGGAACACCCATTTAAAAAATTTGAAAAAAACAAAGGAACCATTCCTAGTTGTACCCAGAACATCAAAAATATCTTCACGGTCAAAGTTTAAAACACTCTTACTCACAACATCATTATGAGAGGAGCTTACCTTGTCCTGACTAGTAGAGATGTCCTTACCCTTACTAGCAACAACTGATATTTTTTATTTTATGAATAGGGTATGCAATCTCCTCATCAACACACTTCCTTTTGTTTTGTGAGTCCAAATCCACACCTGGGGAATCCATAGCGCCCTACCCACCAGCCATCTTAAGAGGAGAATTAGCTTGCATCTCAAGTAGTTGGCTTGTAGACCTAACAATGAGTTTCTTGTTACTTCCCACCTTTGGATCCTTCTTATGCTTTTTCCCCAGAATAGGGGATGGTGAAGACACCTCACCAACCATTTCAATCTTATCCTTCAGACATCTACTCGGCTTCTCAACAACAATATGCTCACTGTAGGTCTCATAACCCTTATTATGGCTCGGGACACCTTTCTTAGACTTACCCACTTTAGGGGGCTGTGGAACCACCTCCATGGAAGCAAGAGAATCTGGAACATAGTCCACTTCCTCCTCAGATCCCAACTCCTCTTCCAAGATAAGTTTCCTCTTTTTCCCTTTCTTGCTAATCGACTCCTCTTCAGAAATAATTTCATACTCCACAGCTAGCTTATATTGCTTACCCTTAAGAGTAGCAATTGGCTTAGACACCTAAAAAGCTTTAGCATAGTCAAAAATTAAAAGAATGAGCCCCACATGCAACACCAGATTTTTGGGGTTCCTTTTGTGGTCCTTTAGACTAGAATCCTGGAACAACACCAAGAGATAATAAGAAAATGAAATTATCTTCTTATGGAAAAAATGATTAAGCATAATGAAATGGTAAGCATTTACCATAGAGAAATGACATTTGAGGGTAATATATCTCATGAATTCCACAACCACATCCCCCCATAGTGCCTTGAGTGAGCTTCACTAGTACCCACCACTCTTCATCGTCTTAAGGTCTTGAGCTTCATCCCCTTTGAAAAATATTTGCATGGTTTCCTATGATTTGCATTATTGTCATATACATCATCATATCAGGATATCACATTTGAATGAGAAAATACAAAAACATAGATTGCATCCATATAGTATTATCATTTCCTTGCATCATATTTATATCATTACATCATGCATCATAATCATGGTTCACTACCATTTATCACATTACATATACATTGCATCAAAATTTTATAAGCATTACATAATCATATCATATAATTTCAATATATATCATAACACATTCACATAACATTTATACTCATCACATTTGCATCCATAATACCATAATACTAAATGCATCCATCTCTCAGCTAAACATCATATCATAAACATTCATTAAGTCATCCATAATGTATTAACATATAGCATCATCACATAATTAGATAGAATGCATAAACAACATCATAATAAAATAATCATCCATCACATAACATCATGACATAAAAATGCATATCATAAACTATCACCAAAATCATATCATATATATATATATATATATATCTCAAAATGTATCATAGTACAATGTCAAGAGGTGTCCCAAAAATAGGGCTCATGGGCTTGATGGTCACAATTATACAGTGTCTAGATACAATATCAAAATATTCCCTAACCAGAGCTACCCTGATCCCATGTGGGAAATGGTCAAGGTGATGGCTTTCGGTGCTCTTGTCAATCATCTCGGCATGTTGATCCTGATGATCTATGCTCTGAAGGTGGCTTATCATATGGTCCTAAATGTATTGGTCTTGACACACCCCCACTACTCCATGACCTACTCCAATGTGAATGTGATATGATATGACTCCATTACTATGTAAAATATGGCTCTTTCTCTATCACAAACACCCATTACTCATATAAATCCCTATAATACCTATCCTCTTGACCAACCTCAAATAGTTGCTACACAAATGCAACCAAAGGACCCATGACAATAGAAATAAAATTAATAACCCATTGGTCTCCCTATTGGCTCCTAATAACAGTCACATCCCACTCAGTCTTCAAAGTCCCCACCTCAACATCTAGTGCTTGGATCCTAGTTGTATTCTATTGTAATTGTGTCTGTAAGGTAGCTATCCATTGATCAACTAATCCATCTACTCCTCCAAGGGACACCTCCTCCACATTGATGCCGATGACAATCCTCTCTCGAAGGATCCACTCTACCTCCCCCATCACCTCCTCCTCTCATCTCTCCTCCTTGTTCTCCTCCTCCACCTCAGCTTCCTCCATCTCTACAACTTGGTGTCCCACCTCAAGCATTGGCATCTCCTCATGTCACTCTTCCTCCATAAACCTCTCCTCTGCTACTCTCTCTCGCTCTGCTTTGTCACCCTTTCCCTCCTCTTGAATCCAAGATAGTGGTTTCCCCTTCTGCCTCCCCATCCTCCCCCTCCTGTCTCCTCTCCCTCCATGTCTATCTCCTCCATCATCATATCTCCCTTCACATTTGTCTCCTCCATAAACACCTATCCCTTTGTCTCCTATACCACCATCTCCCCATTCTCCTCTCTGCCCTCGGTCTCTTCTCAATCCTTCTGGGCCCCTACCTCAACACTCTATTAGTGTTGATTGATTTGGGTTTGTGTATGGCTCTGATCTATGGGTGCCTCACCATGTATCATACTTGTTAGTAGTTCCCAGATCCACTACACCACCCATCCAAGCCCACTACACTTTCTATAGTGCATCTATATATTGCTATGTCATAACAATAGGAATCACCTAACCCCATGGATGTACCTCCCATTAGAAGCATACAAACTTTGTTGTCCCCTGAGGCACATCTTCTACCTCTCCAAATTGTCTCCTGACCAACTTTGGTAGATACTACTCAATAATTTGTTGTGAGTGTACAGTGGGACCAATTAGATACCTAGGCTACCCACACCATGGTAGGTGCTAATCCTCATCTTCCCACTACTGAAAATCTCTATACGGCCTCCAAACAAAGCTAGCCAACACATCTATAACATGCCTCCAATATCCTATATCTCCCACATGTGTCTGAGTGACAACGCCTCCATACAGATAGGCATATGGCATCCCATCCCCTAGTTGTCGCCCTACTACCAGATGAAACATTGCAATGTGCTCACATGCCCACACAATCAACAATCTCACCCCACAACTCATACTCTACCCATCTTGATATGTTATCTCATGTAGTTGAAATTAGAGAATTGCTAATAGAAAATTTCCCCATGAATAAACAATCCCTTGCTCCATCATCCTTGTAAGCATCTCTCCCCATCCCACAAAAAAATTTGTGTCCTCTACAATCTAGAATGATTACCCCACCAAGCAGAGTACATATCTCTCATAGCGCTTTTCCAGAGTATCCCATCTAATCTCATACTAATAGTGGTCATAGATGACTTGCAACCCTCATACATGATCATATCTCATCTCTCCTCGAATCGGTATATGAAGAATTCTATATACTCCCTCTAGGGTCACAATGGCCTCCCTGATCGACAAGTGAAACAAGCAGGTCTTAGAGTGCTATCTCTCTGCCAGTGCAATTAGTAAACCCTGATTCCCTGATAATGGTCATATAAGTCACATGGTATAATCCTAACTCCATCAATTCACATTTTTCAGTAGCGAATAACTAATCTTGCAGCCAAAAAGTTGATGGTCATTTCTCCTGAGTATCAATAGGTAGTAGAACAACCTATGGTAACAAATAATAGTCATTGTGTCAATCCAAAATTCTAATTTGACTAATTGGACCTAAGTGGAATAAGTTATTTCATCCTAAATTGGGGAAAAATTTTAGTCAAGCAATTGCATCATTCTACTTGGAAAATGCATTGTAGAAATCAACCGTGTCACTGATTCTACACTTGCATTGCACAACTACGATTGCGTTTGATGCCTTAGAAAATGTGTCACTAGGGTAGATTGTGGTCAATCCCTAATTAGCTATGTCATTTCGCCTTCACATTGATCATTCCGCTGATCACATTTAGTGCAATTTGGCAAATGTGTCATTCCCATCTGCAGGTGCAATGCAGGAAGAAAATGTGGTGCACTTTGTAGTTGTGCCACACTGCATTCGACCCCTTATTGTGCCCCAACAATTGCATTGTGATGTGAAATTTGCTATGAACCTACTTCAATTATGTCACTTGTGAATGCAATTATGGTAGACTTTGTTTGCCACAATTTCTTGCTAAATTTTCCTAACCCTAATATGCATGAAAAATGAAAAAATAATGAGACAGGTATGGAGTACTCACTAGGTCCCCTATGCCCTTAGGTTGTCAGAAGGTACAAATGTGATATCCTGAGTTTGCAGAGTGTAGAACTGGTGACATCTTCACAACTTCTCTCTCCTCAGAGCTCTCAAATCTCCAACTTTGAAATTCATAAATGAGCACATTTCTTAATCAAATGCATATTTATAGGCAATCAAGGTAGGGTTTTCTAAGGTTTGAACTAGGATTTATAATTGGACACACTTTTGGGAAAATTTAAACCTATAATTTGACCAACCAAATGATCTCAAAAATCATTTCTTTCACCACCACTGAATTCCTGGCTATGAAATTGACTTATCCAAACAATTTTCAATTTTTTTGAAAATTTTCAAAACTTTGCAAAAAAATTCCGAGGGGACATAGGTCCAACCTAATTTCATGGGGGCATGTGTTGACTGATTTTTCGACACAATTTGATAAACTACATTATATAAAAGAGGGGAAAAATGTAGACACTAAAATTTGTCCTAGGCCTATGAACTTTAATTCCTTCATAAATTTCCCCTTCACTCCTAATAATTAAATAGTTTTAATTATCTATTTATTGTCATCTGTCTTCTATTAATTAAATAATTTTAATTATTTAATTAATTCATTGTTATCTTTATTCCTCTTTGATAAATTTAATGAATTTTATGTATTTAATTATTTACCACTTTCTACTATAATTAAGTAAATTTAATTTATTTAATTGCTTACTAATTTGTCATCTTCTTTCGATTTTGAATTAAATTATTATTTAACTCAAAAATCAGCTCATCACATGTCCCATTTTTTAATTAAATTGTTATTTAATGAAAAATTCAAGCTATCACATGTCCTTTATAATTAAATAATGCTTTTATTATTTAATCATTCATTTCCCTCTCAAAACAAATAATTTTATAATTATTTGAATTTCTCCTACAACCTCTTTTTCTATGCTAGTCTTATCTCCTATTGCTTCATTCAATTTTAGCCTTGATTGAATTATTTCATAGTTCAATCTTAGTCATTCAGTCTTGACATTGCTCTAATTTTTCCCTAACCCTATTTCATACTACAACTTTCATTCTTTGCCATTGATTGACACGTCTTATTGACATTAAATCCTGACCCTTCATTCAAGTTTGTCTTTTTTATAAAATACCCTACCCTTTTCATTTTCATCATCTACATCTAGTTCATATGCAAGTACATGTTAGTGTGATACAACTATGTTCAATATTTTACTAGTCATTGTCATAGGCTACTAGTGCGTACTCAAATTTGATGGCATCAAGTACATTCAAGCAAAATGGAGAAGGGAAATGGAGGTGAAGCAATGATGCAATGAAGACTTTATGGTGATATTGCTTTATATTGAACATGTTTTTTATACTTATTTGTGCTCTATTGCTTGATTAGGGTCTTAGGATTATAGTTTATATGATTTATTACCTTAACCTAGATTTTTACCTTGATTACAGGTCTTTAGTACTAAATTAGGACTAAATCTCTATAATTAGACACCTACATAAAGTATGACTCCTATACATTTGTTCTAGTGTCATTCTTGGGTGCTAGTGACTTGCATGGGTGATAGTGTCGTTTGGTGCCCCATTTTTCATTTTTTTTCAATCTTTGGGTCTTTTATTCATTTATCAGGAAAGTTTTTATATTAAAGTTGTTTCCCTTGGGCAATCATGTATTGTCATATTTTTCAGTGATAAGTGTTATACCTTAATATTTATGGTACCTATTTATATTGGGAAGTGTTTCATTTCTTGGAAGTGACCTATCATCATTCTAATTGGTGGAGGGCTTGGACCTCCTAGTAGGGAAACCTCTTGTGAGGGTTTATCCTTGTATTTAGATGTTTTAAAGTTTTTTATTAAGTGGATTGGAGGTTAATGTTAGCCCCATTCTACTCTTATTTCTATAATTTGATGGTTGCATAATTTAGTCAAAGTAAATTAGGTCATTTTTATTCATCATTTATCTATATTTTTTGTGGTGTTGTAATATTTCATAAGTGTGTTGGTAAGGATTTGAGTTTGATGATTCTTTCATCCTACCATTGTGTCATTTTCATGTGAAAGTGCAATCATAGTTTAGTACTCTATCACCATTGGATGTTGTTTTCTCTCTCATGACTTCATCATGGTGGTTTCATCCCATGATTGGTAAGTCTTCCATTAGTGCCACCTTGTTTGTAGCAATGACAATTTTCTTTGTATTATTGTGTTCCTTGTGTCATGATGTTTCACATGACGCTTGTCTGCACTTTTTTGTGTAGTGTGAGATGTTGTCACATCCTTGTGATTATTATTTCATAGAATTTTTTTTTAGCCAACTAATATCCTATATGTGTGGCTTGAGGCAATTCAACTAACAATAAAAATCTATACATGTTATTTTATTATGATATTGCTATCAGGATTCAACCGTGTAGTTTCAAGTCAAACTCATTGACCCATGTTTCATGAGTAGTGGTTCAACAAGAACCCATCTCTCATGATATTGAATGGTCCACTTAGCACTCATTGCATCTAGGTGATGCTCACAGAGGTGAAGCACTGGTCCGTCCCGGGAGGTCACCCATCCCAGTACTGCTCCAGCTCAAGCGCGCTTAACCAGGGAGTTTTCTCCAAGGTTAAGCCCGCTTGAGTTGTTACCCCATTTGCAAAACCTTCAGCAAGTGTTGTGCCTTATGAACCATTCAATGTTATTTTATGTCAAGAAGAGGTATTTGTCAATCCAAAATGGAAGTCTAGTTCCATAATGCTTGAGTAAAAATTTATAAAATTTAATTGTCGTGGTTATAATGTGTATGTAGTATAAAGAGAATGGTTTTATTTTTTATGTGTTTTAAACATTTTTTTCTCTAAATTTTTACCTTTATTTTTATTTTTTATACTCTTAAATGCATCCCCATGTCCTCACTTGTATTTAAAATATTTGGAATGTCAAGTAAATCACCCAAGCCTTTGATGGGACATCAATATGGAACTCTACTTATCCTTTACATTAGTATGCACCAAATGGATTATGGTGGTTGATCATTAAAAATGTGATAGTTGAGTCTCAAGTTCCCAAGTCCCTAAAAAATTTTAAACATCAAAGAAATTGCCTAGGCCTTTGATGAAACATCAATGTGCAACACTATTTTTTCTCTCTCTAAGTAAATAATTAATTATATTATTATGTTATAAACTCTAGTTTGTATTTGTATTTTAAAATTATCCTAGCCTACAATTATCTATTGGTGCTTAAATTTTCCCATCATAATGTGTCCTTCACAAATCATCTTTATAAAAAGTATTACAAGTTGTGGGACCTTGAAAATTGAAATAGTTGGTGTGGTTAGAAGGATAATTCTTTATATATTCTAACTAACCTAACATGACATGGAAGATAGGTAAAGAGTTACGAAAAGTAAGACAATGCACTAAAACATATTTCTCAATGTTACTCTCTCATAAAGCATCAACGTAGTGAGTAATAGTGAATAAAAACCATTTTTAAGAATTATCACTAAAATGTAAAAGAAAATGTATTATCTACAAATACTTGTATAAGAATGATAATAATAATCACAACTTCATATAGCATAAATATTTCATTGTATAAAA
Source organism: Sequoia sempervirens (assembly GCA_007258455.2). Taxonomy (NCBI): domain Eukaryota; kingdom Viridiplantae; phylum Streptophyta; class Pinopsida; order Cupressales; family Cupressaceae; genus Sequoia; species Sequoia sempervirens. Next base: position 1,002,897,754 of record VDFB02281492.1, on the reverse strand, counting down.
AATTATGTTCTATGAAAAGTGTAAATCTCTAAACAAAAATGGAAGTTATTTGTTGGTTTAGAAAAACAAGTAAATAAATAATTATGCATAAAATGGTAATAGAACTTGATTTTACACAACTAAAGTTTGTCCAATAATGATTCCAAGCCTCTAACTTATTTAAAACTAGCTATCTTACAAAATATCAATAATTTCTTCCAAAATCAATTAAGGTGTAAATCACTATGATGGGTCATGAATTCTCCTATGAATGTTGCAAGTTGTAAATTACATATGCGAAAAAAATCCCACTCTGTTTGATTCTTCAATTAGTATATCAAATTGTGTAGAGTAGAAGATTTTTTTGTTGCATGAAACTATATATCCAATATTATGACACACTATCTAGAATTGTTTAAAATTTGTATTTGTGATCTTGTTTATTTTTTAAAAACAGTAAATACAGCAAGATGAATGACAAAATAATAGTCAATCATTTGTATTTTTAACAAAATACATTACACTCTATAAAATGTGTATAGACAATAACTTCAAGGTTATCCAAACCACAATGCATACATATGTATAATACATGTTATAATGTATATACAATATGAAGAATGCTATTTTAAACTTAACATCTATACATTTTAATATTCATGTTAAAGATAAGACTTACCATATGGAAAAATCGACAAAATATATATATGTAATATGATAATATTCATTCATGAAGAGTACCAATATAAACTTTACATCATATATATTAAATATGTATGAAAAAGGATAAAACTTATCATATAAAAAAACCAATATATATACATATGATAACATGACATGTAATTTTATATATACCGCCATTTTAAACTGTGCGCCCACATGTGGATAAATCTTACGGTATCGAAAATTCATATTCCACAGATATACAAGTTAATTCTGTCGTATTCCACATTATAAAAACAGCACACCCAGAAAACGAACTTAGGCGGGTACAATGTGATTGTTTAGTAATTTCAGCTGGAAAGCGCAACAGGACAACCTGACAGATAATGAAAGCATAGTTTAGTCTTATTACCTACAGCATGTGGATATAAAGTATTTTGTTTTTTTCTTATTTTGCTGTCCTTTATTTTCTCTCTCTAAGTTAATTATTCTCAACATTTAAAAGTATTCAAAGTATTCACTACTATTTATTTACATCATTTTGAAATTTCATTAAAAAATATTAAAGAAGGAATCCATATCCAAATATTTAGATTTGATATTCTTAAAGGAATAAGAAATTTGCATGTCATCTATGGATGTATTCTTGTTATCATATATTCTTTAAAATGCATGCATGCGTACATATATGTGCATGCACATGTGCACACATATATGCACCTATAAGTTATATAATCCCATAATTTTGTATACTTGTAATAATATCTTTTATAATTATATATTTATAATAATCATATAATGAAGCAATGATAGTAGGACAATAATTGATGCCTTAAGGAAATAATCTATGATCCCTTATATTACAAGCATAACATTGTGCCTATAATCCAATAACAATAATAAATTAGTACCTTATTCAACAAGCATCAATATTGAATTAAACATTAGATTCTCCATATCCTAACTAAAGCTACATTTTAAATCATTTCATATTAAACCAAGTAATAGAGCTCTCTAAAATAACAAACAAATCATGGTATAAGTCTTATTGGGAAACTATTACACAAGCAACTTATATGGGTATTGCATGATTACCTTGTAATTTATTGGTGTATTTAAAATTAGATGAATTTTGGAACATCCTTTATTAGATGATGATAAGTGTAAATATTTTTTTGTAAATGTTGTATATCTTACTACAAGAAGAAAATATCTTCGTGGGAATAAGAAATAGGAGTAATACAACTCAAAAGATCAATGAAATTAATCATAAAATAGAATGTAATCAAAGCATAAAAATCAACTAACATTATTAGGAAAAATAATTATAGATGAAATGGAGAAAAATAGGGTGATGGTTTATGTTGTCAAGGGGGTTCACCAATATGATAATAAATACGACTTTCTCCCTTACTTATTTTTTTTCAAATATTGGTGGATATTTATATCTCTAAGACTCTCTTAGTGGATGTTATTTTATATTTTGATAATTGGCCTTGGGTCCACCTTGATTTTTAGGGTCTTCATTTTTCCTATTATTGGAACTTTGATATTGGTCACCTATATTTATATTATCCTTGATCCTATCACATGTTTGCTAGTACTTATTCTCAATGGTGGGATTCTCTTGCATGCCATCTAACCATTGAAGACTCTCTTCTTCATGATGTGGATCTAGTCTTTGCTCATTCTAAGATATTTTCTCATGTTAGACTATATCTTTCATTTTAATTTTAACATGCACATCCCTATTAGATGTGGTCAAATAGATTGAATATTACAAGATTTGGAGACCTCATTGGCATTCCTATAGGATTCTTTCATTCCAAAATTTCAAGTTCTCTCTCTATCTTACATAGATCCTCCTAAGATTTTTTTTTGGGATCTCCTCTTTCAAAATCATTCCTTCTGAATGAGAGAAATAATGCTTCATGAAAAATGTGGCATAAAAGGATGGAAGGTTCTCCAAAATTTATTTTGAACATAGAAAATTACTTGATTAATCTTATGAAATGGGAAATAAGTGATGAATAGGGTTTGGGACTATCAATTATTACTTTCCCCTTCACTCTTTGATTTGTATGCTTTGTTAGTGTACTAGAATATCAATGCTACATATTTCTTGTTATTCTCTATTGGAGTTGTATGTGTGTTCATGTAATGTGAACTATATTTTTCTCATCCAATGTTGTTGTTTGGTCTTGAATTTTATTTTTCTAGCATTGTAATAAAGGGTTAGGGACATTTCAAAAATCTTAATTTTACCCTTACCAAACAAATAAATTAAAATTATTGCACTCAAAAATTTCATACGTGATAAAAATAATAATTCTAATAATCTAAATCTAGTTTCTAAGACACCAAATCTTTTGGAAAAATCTTTAAGGTTAAGAGGGTGAAATGTTTAGTGCAAACAAAATATTTCATATTTTTGTCATTAAAATATAGCATAGCATTTGATGTGGACCTCTCATGCTTTAGTATTCTAAATATTTTATAAACATTTTCTAGAAATAAAGTTAGAATTTTATCCTACAAGTTCTTTAGTATTTAATTTTTCCATTTTTTTTTAATTTTTCAAAGTGGGTGAATCTTTAAAATAACATCATTCAGTATCCATATCACATAACTTCAACAAAAATACTCAAAATATTTATTTTTCTAAATTTATATAAATAGATTAAAAATGATGAAAGTAGTGCACATGCACTAGGAAATATTAACACTTTTAAAATAAAATAAAATAATTAACATAGTTTATTCAAAAATAAATAAATTATAACTAGCTAGAAAGCTAAGAAACAGCTTGATATTTTCATGGTGGATTTTTGAGATTTAATTATAAAATAAGTAAAGCTAACTATAATAATATTTTTTAAAAATATTTTATGTTGAAAGTAGGTATCTGTTAGTCAAAATGGAAGCTTGGTTCCATAATTCTTGGGTAGAAATTTAAAAACTTGAATTGCAGTAGTTATAATGTATATGTAGTATAAAGAGCATTACTTTATTTTTATGTGTTTTAAATCTTTTTTACTAAATCATTACCTTTTTTTTATTGTGTCAAATAGGATAAGGTGAGACGTCTCCCCATGTCCTCATTCTTTGAAATATTTGGAACATCAAGGACATCAGGTAAGCCTTCAATGAGACATCAATATGGAATTCTACTCGTCCTTTACATAAATATGCACCAAATAGACTAGGGTGTTCAATCATAAAAATAAAATAGTTGAGTCTCAAGTTCCCAAGTCCCTAAAAATTTTTAAACATCAAAGAAATTGTCTAGATCTTTGATGAAACATCATTACATAACACTATTTGTATGAATTCTCTTATTATTTTATAGACTATAATTTGTGTTGGTATTTATTTTGAATTTATGATGTTTGAAATTCTCTTAACCTGATGCTTATGATTTATCCCATAATAATTTCTTCGCAAAGCATCAATATGATATGTTATTATATTTATATATATGACCACTATTTCAAACACTACAGCCACATGTTTTAATATTTGTGATAAAGGATACAACTTACTTGTCCAAAAACCATAGTGCGCGCACAAGTTAATACATTAGTGAGAAAAAACAAATACTAACCGGAATTCTGTGTCTTCCGCTAAAAAAAAGCGCATCGATAATAATAATAATAATATTATTTTATAGTCCACGATACCCGGCAATCTGTTTTTGGGTCTACAGACAGCCTACAGCAATATGGGACTCCTCGTACTCCCAATATTGAGGGAGGCACCTAACTCGTGCTCCACAATACGAGGTGTACATACCTTACCCCCTGCAGGATTTGAACTTGTGACCTCTCTTTCAAGAGTACAAATTCTCGAGAAAATGAAGGTTGGCGAGTGCCATGTGAATGTTAGTACTCCCGATTGTTAGGACAACGCCAGTCACTGATGCAAAATTTCAGTTCGAGTTGGTCCTCTGGCAAAAGGGCTATATAAGGAGCCCAACCCCAACAGCTTAAAGCAAGATAATCATTCATTGCAAAGCATGGAGAGTCGTCGAATGAGAGGAGCCGTAATTGCCTTGGTAGTTGCTCTGCCGTGGAACGGGGCATCTGCGGGGAACATAAGCATATATTGGGGTCAGGATGGCAGAGAAGCTTCTCTTGCCAACACCTGCGCAAGCGGCAACTTCGAGTTTGTGATGCTCGCGTTTCTAACCACGTTCGGTAACGGGCAGACGCCGGTGCTCAACCTGGCAGACCACTGCGATCCGTCCTCGGGAACATGCAAACGGCTGAGCGCCGATATTGAATCCTGCCAGTCCAGGGGCATAGAAGTGTTTCTTTCCCTCGGAGGAGGCGCCTCAAGGGTATATATCACCTCCGTAGAGGATGCGCAGGACGTGGCCGCCTATATGTGGAACAACTATCTCGGAGGGAACTCGGGCAACAGGCCTCTCGGAGACGCCGTTCTGAACGGGATTGACTTCCATATCGAATCTAAGACGGGGCATCTGGACGATCTGACCAGGGCCTTGTCCGCTTATAGCACCCCCTCGAAGAAGGTCTATCTCAGTGCCGCTCCGCCATGTCCCCATCCCGACGCACATCCGGCCTTTAAGACTGGTCTGTTCGACTACGTGTGGATCCTGTTCTACAACAACCCTCCCTGCCAGGTGGTGGCCAATGGTGATCCTTCCAATCTGGTGAATTCATGGAACCTCTGGACCACGTCTGTACCTAAAACACCGAGCTTCTACCTCGGACTTCCGGCTGCGCCTGGTGCTGCCCCCAGCGGCGGCTATATTGAGCCAGACATACTCATCAACAATGTGCTGCCTCATATCAAGACCTCCCCAAAATATAAAGGTGTCATGCTGTGGGACAAGTTCTGGGATGAGCAAACCGGTTATAGCTCGTCCATCAAAGATTACGTAATAATGAAACCGTCACTCGTTGACATAGCTACATTGGCTTCTGTCTGAGAAGGAAAAATGTATGTAGTAACGCTCAAATAACAGTTGAGCTTAGGTAATGCTCAGCCTGCTTTTCTTCAGCTATACGATGAGTGGGGATTTAAGATATGTAATAATTTTACATAATTTTACATAAAGTGTGTATAAAGTAATGGTATTAATGGATTGTAAGTTTGGCACGGGCATATAACATCTTATTGTAAAATTAATTAATAAATTAATTCTACAAAGAAGATTTGTTCAAAAGACCCTCATAAATAACATCTTGGCTTGTAATTAAAAATTGATAAAAAGAAAATAAACGAATATTGAGTACTGAGAAATAGAAAATGTTTGGATTGTGTTTCTGTATTCATTTAATATTGCACCATCTATATTTGTTATCTCACATTGTTGAACAAAAAAAAAATGTGATTTAAAAAGTAACATGAAAATTGTGAATTATGCATTATTCACCATTACATTTTACTACCAGTTTGACTTGTATGCAAAATAGACCATGATACTACATGTGAAAGTAAATACAAGTACTCTTCATAGTAAAATAAATTTATTCCAACACTCATAAGTACAATATAGATATGGATGCTTATTTCACTATGATATTTTTTGTCTTGAAGTGAGCTTTGAATCTAGAAAACCTACAAAATAAAAATATCAATGAGTAGATTAAAGAGTAGAGGGATGATATATTTTCCACTTTTAGTTGGACAAGGATAGTACCTTGGTAGCAAATCAATAGCACCTCAAAGAAATAAAAGTAATGTGCTACCATCTAAAATAGACTTTAATCATGTGATACTAACCATAAGTATACTCAAAGGATGAACATTAGTGAGCTTGTATGCCTCCCCTCCAATTACATGTTTGTGAAGAATGAAGAAACCAAATTGGATGAATGTATATAAGGATACGCAAATCTCAACTACTATAGAATTATATGTAAAAATATGCCATCTGTAAAGCACAAATAGAGGAAGACATAATTGTGAAGTGCTACAAAAACGTATCCTATAAGAATAAAAAAGTGAGATATCTTCAAACAAATCATAAAATTGATAATTATATGACTGTAAGATATAAATATGATGAGTTTAAACATGAGAAAAATGGATTACTATGAAGATACGTACAATAGCCTTAGAGAATAATGTAATCATGGAAAAAATATGTAATAATACTACATGTATCAAAATTCTTTGAGATCATCATGAAAACTATAAGAAGGAACTTGTAAATACATTGGATTGTTATATGTCATTATAATAATTTTTTCAAAAAAAAAAATCATATGTAATATTATGGAAAACCTATATAATCATCACAAAATATAGTAGTATAATATGTAAATATTACTTAGCATATAACTGATTCATGAGGAAGAAGTATGGTACTCTTAAAAAAAAATGTAATTATGATAAAAAAATCATTTTAGTAATTATGTGATCAAATGTGGTAAACAAAATCATTTAAAATATTATAGAAAACGTATAGCAATCATGAAGATAAGACCACAATACTAGTAATATCTGATTAAGAGAAAATTATAAATGTAATAATGATTATGATAATGCAAAGAAAATCCAAAATTATACTTTTGTGCATGTTACATTATTTTTATAATAATTTCAAATGAAAAACTGTTTTGTTTTAACTGTGCGCATTATTTTAGAGGAAAATTATTTCATGCCTCCTTATTTCACATATGCACCCTTAATAGACATGTGGCCTTTGAGGATGCTTCTTAGAACCAATTGAATCTCTAAGACTGAATTTTTATTTCTATGGTTTGTTCTTAGTTCAAGAATTTAAGAGAAAGTGCATACTATGCTTACATATTTGTCTATTAACTATTCTTACTATTAAAGAATTACTAATTAATAGTTTTATCTTGGAATATCAACTATTAGATAGGATTTTTTTTAAGTTTCCTTCTTTTTTCTTTGTGAAGTTGAAATAATTAATTGAAATTCCTATGAAGAACCAACTTTTAAAATCCTAATGGCTATCTCACAAATCATATCCCACATATGTGAGGTTTCCCATGTTGGTGCAAATATGTATGCAAGTACAGTTTTCAGGTGCAAACTTGAACTTCAAAAATTATATTGGAAAAGAGGGATCCACTTTATTGTTTGGAATATTGTATTTTTCTTTAAGATAAATATGCATGTATTTCCACCAAAATTTACTTTCTTGTTATTA